>WBNM01023330.1:37532-50688 GCA_013399055.1 Ramphastos sulfuratus | reverse complement strand
AAACCTCCTGGGAACCACGGAAGATGTTCGTGTCTCGACTGTGGATCCTCGGACAGCGTGGTCTGTTTAGCTACGTAAGCAGCAAAGACCCACTCGTCACCGCCACGCGGAAGGCCACCACGTGGCAGGAACTATGGATTCCCACAGATAGCTTTGAACTGTTAATATGGGGACTCCTAACGAGTGAGTAACCAACCCTCTTTCCTAAAGTTCGTTACCAGTTGGCGTTTGCCCTTTAAGCGACAGTTTGTGTCGCAGACTCTCGAGTTGCATTAATTTCCAAAAGGTTTATAAAATCCATTTAAATTAATTTCATTGGCTGTAGCTGCATTCTGCCACAGGAGTTTTACCAACCGCACAGTGCAATCTGGGGGGGTTAAATTCTAAATACGTTTTGGGGATTTTTTTTTTTGTTAAAAAAATATTTAATATTTTATATCAGCCTCATTACAATTTACTTATAACCCAGATTCAAAAAAAAAAAACCCTACCACGACACTGGTTTACTTTTTGGAAAAAAAAAAAATGGACATGTGGCTTGTTTTAAACCATAATGAATGTCTACCCTGCTAAGAAGCTTTGAGGTCACTTCCAACCTGAGCCATTCTATGATTTTTAATATGATAATTCTGTAAGCTAAGCAGCAATTTAAAGTTGTCTGAAGGTCTGCTTGAATTGAAAAGTAATTGGCAATATTCAGATTTTAAGAATTGCAATTTATTACTGTGCAGTTCTATTTTACTTTGTTACTGATAATCTTAAGTAATCCCATGACAGAAGGATTCATAAACACAGTGTTAGTGTTTTGTGGCATGATGAAATGACAGTTTTCTCTTCAGTGTACATAAATTGCCATAAATATAGTGTGGCACCTTTTGCTTTGCTGTCAAAGCTTTTCCATCTGAAAATATATCCAGTCTCCCCTGCTGCTCAGTAAGACAAGACAATATTTTGATTTCTGAGGAAAGCAATAGGGAACTGCTATCTCAGTTTGCTGCTTTAACCACCTTTCATTTGCTCCACTGGCACTAGCACATATGGGGGGTGGGGGGGTGAAAGGCAACAATCAATGTAGAGAATATAAAATGTAAAAGTATTTATGGATGTTATCCTAAGTAGTCAACAAAAAAATAGAAAGATTGCTCTGGAAGTAAGCAGAGTGAAAGCCAGTTTAAGAATGGATTGGGATTAATGAGATGGGAAATGACTAAGCAGATAAAGGGCCTAAGTGAGCTGCAAATGGCTGGGGAAATGTAGGCTCCATATGGCTTCCAGTGCACTTTCCCTTTCTTCATAGAAACATGAATATAGGATGTTAAAAAGAGCGTGGGAGAAACTGAATGGCTCTGGAACATCATGGTCTCATTCCAAGCTTCAGGGAAGTGCTTTTTCCCTTGTGTTAAGCTTCTTTCCAGGTGGATAGATCTGACTCTTGGTTCCTTCAGCATATTTCTGATCAAGCATCCTGGGAATGTACAGTAGCTATCTGCAAGTGAGTCTTTCTTACAAAGATCTGTATTTTGCCTGGATAGATATATCAAGCAGTTTGTTTTGAGGAAGACAATATCTGATGCTCTGAGGACACACATTTGAGAGAATCATGTTTCAAATGATTGGTACAAATGATGGAAATTCCTACACACAAACCAATGGCTGGTATTAAGACATAACCTTTGTTTACTTTTAGCTTTAACTTGCCTCTCCTTCCAATTGTGCATTAATTTTATCCAACTAAAGGTTATGAAATGAGAGTGAACTAGAGCAAGTCAGAGTGGTGTGTAAGCAAGGGAACTCCCCAGTTAGGAGTACCATCAGGGCCTGTCCCCATGTGGTGGAAGGACCAAATGGCCCAAAATAGATTCTAAATAAATTTAAGACATAAGACCAATACCTCCTGGCATGTCCAGGCATAATCCCCCTCCTTCTGTAGTCCAGGGAAACACAGGAAAGGTACAAAGGAGCCTCGTGCCTGGGTGTCTGAGGACAAAGACTTGCCAGGACATGTTCTGCTTGTGTCCACATCTTGTGGTAAGCAAAGTGCACGCACCTGGCAGATGCTCACCTTGTGGAGGGCTCATGTCTTCACCCAAATTTGGGCAAATGTCACTCTTTTGGTTAATGATTCTGGTTTTCTGTGTTGCCAGTGGTCAAATAAATGCTCAGGCAAACAATGAAAGCAAACCAGATTGCAAACAAGGTGCCTTGTTGCTTTGTGCCCTGTTTACCCAGAGTTCTGTTGTGCCTCAGTTTACCTGAGAGAAGTACAAGTGCTTGGCCCATTGCCCGTAGGCAAAGAAGTCTTTGCTGAAAGCTGTCAGGAACCACAATGTGTCAAGGTCTTGGTTTTACCAAGAAACCCCCACTGGCAGGCAAACAGCTGCCTAGAGGTGCAGAAAGGAGTAAAGACTGGGCAAGGCAAGCACCTCTGGTAAAGCCATATTACTGCAACTCGCAGCTACAATCTGAGAGCCTGGGGGCAGCTGAGAGGCAGCAGTGCCCTGTGAACTGGGAGAAACCCACCAGGAGTCAGCATGTGGCTGAACACCACTTTGCTTTGTGTTTAAACTCAGTACAGCATGTACTACATTCTCTGGATTATATGTGCAGCCCCAGAAAGATTCCAGAGGCACTAATTTGTGAGTAACTAATTTCTCTAAAACCGCTCTGTAAAAGGTTCTTACCCTGTACCTTGTGTAGCTGACTTTTGGCAGCAAGGAGCCTGTCAAGTCTCTCTCACTAGATGGCAAATGGCATATTGCAACACAGATTCTCTTTCCAGTTAAAATTTAAGCAGAAAATGCAAAACAATGATTTAAAAATTGTTTAATACTGCCCTATATACTGTATGTATCCTGTAAATATCTTGCACAACAACCCTGTAAACAAGGTAATTTTTATATCAGTAAATAATTATTAATATCAGCCTGATTCATGATTTCATAACAACCATAACACCCAGTACCCCAGTCAGGGAGCAGGACAGGCTGAGGAACACTACAGGCAGCTCAAGCCCCATGCACTGGATCCTTCCCTGGGAAGAGGTCAGGAGCATGTGAGAAGACAGATATGCTTCCTAGAAAGATGCTTGGAAAGGGAGCAGCCCTCAGATGCTCTGCCTCACTACCTGGGTTCCAGCAGCCAAATCCACAGGAAGGAGGATGAGCCCAGGGCCCCAACTCCCTGACTCATACCTCAGTGCTATGCCACACTGTGGAAAAGTACCAGAACCTAAATCCAGTTCCTCACTGTATCAAAATAGTGCCAGCAAACTCCTATTGCTGCCAATAGTGCTGCAGCTCTCCCTGGGGAAAAAATGTAAAGATTTCAATCTGCTTTCTGTTTCTAGAAAATTACTTATTTTATACTTTTCACTAATTTAATTTCAAAAACCTTTTTTCACAAGTGTTTATTTAACTACTTCTTTGTTTGATACTGTCCACAATGAACTTGTGAACTTGCTTCTATGAATTGTACAGATGAATATGTCCCTTTTGTTTCCTCAATATTTTCAAATATTTTCTGTGATCCTTAATGCTGAGTTTACTTTTGCTGCACTATATTTGCCAGACTAGAAAAAAAGTTTAAGATGCTTGATATAATAACTTTACAGTCTCTAGAATCTTTAAATTATTATTTTGTCTAAAAACAATATTGACATAATTCAGTATCTTTCTCCACCTTCAATGTATTGTTAATATCCCATTTTATCTGTCAAAGGTATTATTTGCAATAATGAGCTGCTTGTTTTATGTATCGACTTCTCTTTTAACAAAGTGTTTATCTCTGAAAAAACAGATACAATATCATTTTTCTTCACTATTACAGACAGAATTGAGGCAATTATAAGAACTATGACTTTCAGTAACAAGGACAGGGATATAAAACCTTTAAATAAATTATGAGTTGTGATTATAATAAGAGCAATTTCATTATAAAATCAAGCTAGGATAATGACTGTAGGTTTTTCAGGTCTGAGGGACAAAGGTGGCTTCTTCTATAGATTGAGATACTTTTTGCCCAGGCCATATAGTGTTATGCAGCTCCACTATGAGGACAGGCTGAGAGAGTTGGGACTCTTCAGCCTGGAGAAGAGAAGGCTTCCAGGAGATCTTATAGTAGCCTTCCAGTATCTGAAGAGGGCTTACAGGAAGGCTGGGGAGGAAGTATTTATAAGGTCTTGCAATGACAGTATGAGAGGCAATGGGTTTAAACTGGCAGAGGAGAGATTTAGACTGGATGTTAGGAGGAAGTTCTTTCCAGTGAGGGTGGTGAGACACTGGCACAGGTTGCCCAGGGAGGTTGTGGCTGCTCCCTCCCTGGAGGGGTTCAAGGCCAGGTTGGACGAGGCCTTGAGTGAGCTGTACTAGTGGGAGGTGTCCCTGCTTATGGCAGGGGCTTGGAGCTAGATGATCCTTGAGGTCCCTTCCAACCTTACCATTCTGTGACTCTATAAATACTTGACTGGATTCAAATGAATTTAGATTTCAGCATTCAACTAGGACTTCTTTTGTAAATGTAATCTGAAGGAACTAGTAAACTGTTACTACAAAATTTCAGACAGAATTACAAAGTTGTCATCTTCATTCTGGCCGAAATTGGGCTTTTAGACTTTCCTATCTGGAAATCCATTAACCGAAAGTACAGAAAAAGAGAAGGGAGAATTGTGCTGCAGCATATCCAGTATTTCTTGTATTTAGCTATAGTTCTACTGTAGCACAAATATAGTCTCTTGTCTATGGCCAAGATGTTAAGGCAGTCATTAGCAGACAATGGTCTCTGTTATATAAGCAATTAACTATTGAAAAGTTAATATGTATTTGTACTGATACTTTTATATTCTTCACACTTTGTAAAGAAGGTTGTTGGGGAAACTGAACTATAAAATTATTTCCTCTCTGTTTTATGTGAAAAGAAACAAAATGTTCTTGTTCAACTCATTACTCTCTTCACCTGAAACATTTTCCTTGTGGCAAATACAGTTTGTTGTTTTTTTTTTTCCACTGAAATTCCAGGCAAGTTTTTAAACTGACTACTTGACTTCTGCCTTAGTTGCCACTTCAATCATTCGAAAACATTTAAATGGATTTCATCTTATTTTTAGCTTTACAATTTTTATTTGCCTTTTTTGGACATGGTTTTGCCAACCCCTCTTCAGAGATGCTGTCTTACTGCTAAAGCTTCACTCCATCCTTACCTACAGATCACAGAGACATAGGCTTTCTTACAAAGAAACTGTCATCGTACGTGTCTTTGAAGATGGCTTAGCAAGAGGAGGAAGTGTGAGAGAGAATATAAATGCGTAGCTGCATAAATTAAGAAGTCATAGGAGACTAGAAATGGATTCAGAAAGATAAGGGAGATTACAGAGCAGCACAATTTGGGCAGAACATACTGTCTAACTATTCCTCTCCTTATTTATGTTCGGCATATGAAGATCCAGACAAAATACTGTCTCCCTGATGAGCTGTTAACAGTAGCCAGTATTATTAGTGTACTATGGATAAGTTGATATGTGTATATCTGTATGCATCTACATACAAGCAAGACCCTATATTAAGATAAATATGTATTATATGTGTACTTGTAATGTGTTTGCATACATGTAAAGAAATACACACATTTTTAGCCTTTTGAAGTATGTCTAGCAACATAGTTATGTTGAATTGCCAGGTACCAGAATGGCTAAGGAAATCAGATATCAGAAACTCTATTCTAATTGAAATCTTTTACATGATCTGTCTCTGGTACACCAGCAGCTTGTTGCTGATACAAAAGTGACTGACTGCAGAAGTGAATTAATTTATGATTATAAAATTATAGTTATTTTTATTTTAAAAAACTATATACTAAACTAGGACCTGTAAATAAAATTTAACTAATTTGATTGGAAATTTCACAAGGATGTTTATGGGAAATTGTTGACAATTTAGGAAAGTCAGAAAATGGAAAAGGCTAAGCCACAAGATAGCTTTACCAGAGTTAGAAATCAGAGGCAGGGCAGAGCCTTAGGGAAAAGCTGGAAGAGCATCAGATTTACTCATGGAGGTGGAGTAGGGATTTGGAGACAATCCTCAGATCTTCTTTACAGCAACCTCTGCAAACTGCAAGTTATAATCCAATTTGGGAGCCATGCAGCATAAATCCAATGCAAATAGAACCCGTCCAAGTGTCTCCAGGCACAGCTTCCACAAGGCAGATTTCATGGAGCAGCACTGCCTTAACAATGCAGGGATGGCCTGTGAGCAGCTGCAGTTTGACAGAGAGGGTGGTTCCAGCTTGGGGGTAGGGAGCAGGAAACCAGGATATGCCAGTCCTAGGAGAAGCCAGGTCCAGGTGCCACAGGGAAATCTTTTAACTGATCCATTAGGTGCACTTTGATCCAAACGGACTTAATGGACTTGTGCGCACTTTCTGGTCACTCTATTTAAAGTCTTTCTCAGACAATGTGTCCAGTACCAACATATATTGGACATGAAGAACCCAGCCGATCACAGTCCCAGATTCCAGTGCAAGCTCTCCCATGAGTTGGCATGTGTGTGGGAGCAGAAGGAAAAGGGTGCCTTCTGACTTTCCCTACTCAAGCCCACAGGAAGAGGGGAAAGGAATTTCAAGTCTTCATCTTCCCCCATTCAAACCTCTGACAGAGGGGAGGAAGTGAGTTTGGAGAACCCCATGACACAAAGGGAAGAGAGAATGGAACAAACTTCAACATTTCCTTTTTCCCCAGGTGCCAGATAGTCCTTACAGTACAGTTCAGAGTTCTCCATTTGCTTTAACTTCTCGGTCTGAAAATTATGGTTTCTACTGCTCGTTATTCAGTAGTGAGGAATCACAGGGATACCCAGGACAATTCATAGCCAAAGGTACCTGTTAGTTATAGCAGGAGTAAAATAATTCTTTTGCATGTTTAATGTTTAGGATCAGTATTCAGACTTACTTCTGTAGCCAGTTGAAGTTTCTGTAACAGTTTTCAGTCAAATTATTACTGTCGGACATTCAAAAATCAATTTGTTTTGAATAAGCAATGGGCTTCAGATGAGAGAGGTTCTTCACATGAAGGTACTCTACAAGCTTCACTGCCATACCTCCTTGTTCTGGAGCACTGCTAATTCCTTCCTTCTTCCCCCCCTTGAGTGTCTTTAGTTTGGAGAGGAGGAGACTGAGGAGTGACCTCAGTAATGTTTATAAATATGTAAAGGGTGAGTGCCAAGAGGAGGGAGTCACTCTTCTCAGCGCTGCCCAATGATAGGACAAGGGGTGATGGGTAGAAGCCAAGGCATAGGAAGTTTCATGTAAACATGAGGAGGAGTTTTTTCCCTGTGAGGGTGACACAACACTGGAACAGGCTGCCTAGGGGGGTTGTGGAGTCTCCTCTGGAGATATTCAAGCCCTGCCTGGACATGTTCCTGTGCTATCTGCTCTAGGTGATCCTGCTCTGGCAGGGGAGTTGGACTAGACAATCTTTTGAGGTTTCTTCCAAACGCTACCATTCTGTGATTTAAAGATGCTGAAAAAAATAACAAAGAGGTCTTTTTCACTTAGTATATATTCAGTAAAACAGACAGTGTTTTAAAGTAATTTCACCCAATTTGCATGTATGTAGGTCTGTTAGTTGCCTGTTGTATTAGTACACAGACAATCTACAAGTGTGCAGCCCTGAAGTTCTTATGAAAGTAATTTGAATTTTACATTTCAGAGACATGAACAGAAACTGTTTTCCCTGTTTCTCATACAGCCTGTAACTAAAAGCAGGCATAACACACTCTTTTGAGTTTATAAATGAAGCAAGTTTTAACTGTCTATGAAGCCAGAACTGATGACACAAAAACTGTTAATTTTTAAGGAATAACATTCTGAGAAGCCATTAAAAAGAAACCTGGAATGTCATAGAATGATCAAACATCACAATGGAGCATGCTATAATTAACGTCTCTTAAAAGTAAGTGGTTTCAACTGAATTTTCAGCATCACTTCTTGACACATCTTGAATACTCTCTTGAGTCTTTGGTTCAATTATTTTCTTCAGTACAGTTCAGAATGGGAGGGCTTGAACCTGGTGTGATTACAGTGATGTAGTTAAGTCATTTGAAGCATATGAAAGTTTACAGAGGTTTGTTTTTTTTTTTTCATTTAAATACAAATTAATGAAAGAAGCAGACAATCAGGATTTACAGGTAAAGCTGGGAAGGCAGAGAAGGAAGAGGAATAAGACTAGATACAGATGTAATTCTAACCATTGGGCTTTGAAGACCTCACAAGTCATCTACTTGTTCCATATTTCAAATGGAAAGAAAGGATTTATTAATCTACTTGGTTTCATTTAGGATTTATTGGGAAGATTTGTAAATTAATCATAGGAATTCCATATAGAAGGTAGTTCTTAAGACATGGGGAGGATTATTAAGTATGATGTAGAATACTATTGCATGCATGTAAATATATTTCCAGACTTGTAAAGATACTACATGTGTGTGCAAAATCATATGCTTAATGACATCGAAAACTGAGCAAAACACTTTTTTTTTTTTTTAAACCTAGTGGCAAGATAAACCAAATTGGTACAAAATCTTTTAAAAAGGAAGGTTAATGCATACGATTTATAAAGCCAAGTCAAAATAGAGTATATTTTGTCAGTGTAAATGTGTGGAAGGAAAAAGAAGGGGTAATACTAAAAAAATTTCCAAAATTGGTTTCAACTTTTAGAAACCTGTCCAGCGGTGTCCTAGGTTCAGCTAGGACAGGGTTAATTTTCTCACAGGAAACTGAGGAGGGCCACACCCAGAATATTCAACAGAACCAGCCATTGGGGTATTCAATGAAATGCCAACAATATGCCTGCTATAATGGGCTAGCCCAGGCAGGAAAACTGTTTTTTGGCTTGCTGCGGCACTGGGTTAGTGAGTTGTATTTCATATCACTTGCTTTATATACTACTTCATTAGTAGTATTGTTATTCCTGATGTTTGTTTACCCTTTATATTGTTCTGTTAAATTCTCCATATCTCAACCCACAGGGATTTTTTATTTGTTTGTTTGTTTCAAAATTTCCTTCACATCCCACCAGTGCATGCAGCCAGAGCATGAGTGGCTGCATGGGTTTAAACCACAAGAAGCTAGAACAAAACAACATTCTAAACTAATATATTTAGCTCTCACATACACAGTGCGTTCCTGTGCCACCTGATCTGCGTGCACCTGAGTTACCAAAGGAGTTGGCCTTGATGATCTCCAGAGGTTCCTTCCAACCCTTGTCATCCTATGATTCTAGGATGATAAGAGGAAACTGAGAGGGTAACTAAATAATACCAGGGAAGTGTGCACATACAGTATTTTGGCTAGACCAATTACAACAAGCAATTCCAGTGACAGTGAAGTAACTAGAAAACATATTGAAGCTAGAGTACCAGTCTGAAAACAAACTTGCCACCCACAATAACTTTGGGATCTCTTTTTTCCTTCCGTTAAATCCTAAAGCAGAGTAAGACTGGCTTAGTAAGCAACTGGTACCGAGCCACTTAAGCATCAAGAACAAATTTCATCTTCCATGTAGGCAAAATAACCTGTAATGATAGTGTAAGAGATTTTAAGATCTGAGTAGCACAGCTTTCTAGAACAAAAACCTTAACTGAAAAGAAAAAAATTTAAGTCTTATATTAACCTGTGGTTGTTTGCTAGAAAGCACTACAAAGCAGCAGTTACACTCAGATTCAAAATGCAAAAAGAAAAACAACTGGCAGCATTATCTGAACAATGTAAGCAGTTCAACTCATACTGTGAAACTGGTTGAAATTCTCCTTGGCTGACACTCAGGTTGTATTTGCCAAGTTACAGCAAGTTGGTCAGATTTGTTCTGTTTGCAAACACAGAGCTTAGTTTTATGAAATCTAATTTTTTTTTTCTGCTCCTAAATTACCACAAGATTGGAAAGGAAGACAAGTCAAAACAAAACAGACAGAAAGATCTATAAAGGAAGAAAACAAATGAGAGAAAATCCTTCACTATGCAGAATGTTTAATGGTAGAGAAGTCTTAACTCTCTTAATTACAGATAATTATCTATTTAGGCTCCTGCATGCAAACAAGCTTCAACAAAGAATTAGGACTAAACAAATCAGTCAGGTGTTCAGCTTCATTTGTATTTCAGTAATAATTTAACAAAATCATCTTGGGAAACAGAAAACTTTCTCTTTTTTTAATGATGACTTTACATCAAGTCTGATTTTTCTTGATGACAGTGTAGTTGTGTGACTGAAGGGGCTGTGATGCCAAAGATGACCGTAACAGGTCTCTCTAAGTCCTGTGACCAAAGCGGGATACGTTTCTAATGTGGGAACACAAAGAGAAATGCAAGAAAAAAATAATGAACTGTGTAAAGAATGAATGGCACTGACACAGAGATACAGGATGTCTCTTGTGGGAAAGGAGCAGGCTCAGCAGAGCCTGATAAGAAAAGAATGAAGATAAGAGGAACAGGTGTCTCAGAAAAAGAGCATCAAAGGAAGAAGTAGGTTGAAAACAAAACTATAAATCACTGGTGTATTATGGTATAAATGTAGCTGTGACTGTAATGAAGTTGATTCTGCTTGCAGTGACAGTCCATACATGCCTGTCTACTAATGATACCTGCATGCAGGATTTAATGTACTTGAGAAGAGGCACTTCTAGTGATACGAACAGAATTGTGAGCAACTGACACCTCCATCCCTGCTGCAGGTACAGACAAGGGTCACAACACTATTCCTTCCAAGCAGCTGCATCATGATATGCTTATGTGCATTGCAAAAGAACAGGGGTATCACATTAATCCTCAAAAGGTAATTCTTTTGCCGCTTGGGATCTGGCTTCGTTGTCCCTGGTATTCTGAAATAGGTTCTTACGAGCTAGAAGACAGGGAAAGAGTGGAGGAAGAGCTGCATGAGTTTCAAAGTGACAATCATGCTATTTTGCAGGAGCATATTGTAACTTAGTGCTTTATACAGCCAAAAGATGCAGAGGTTTCTGAACTGGTCAGTAGCGTTGCTGAATTGATTTAGAAAGACTTGAAAGAACTGTCATAGTTTCGTGTTCAAGAGCACAGCAGACTTAGATTATTTTACTTTCCCCTTTTTAAAGGCAAAGAGCAGTAACATCATATTGCTGTCACTGAAGTGGAGAAAAAAAACACAGAAAGGCTGTATTTAAAAATGTCCAGGGAAAGATACGGCATACATGAATCCTTAACACCTAATACAGATACATGAGAATTCCCCCAACAACTTCCCCCCAGCCAAACCATAAAAAGCACCAAAAGCCCCTGTGCTCATTTTCTCCCATCCTCCCATTGTTGCCCAAATAGGCTGAAATTCACTGTAGCAGTGGCCTTGAAGGCTGCTTACCACAGGGTACTCCTGCATAGTTACCTAGATAGGAATCTCTCCAGAGAGCTGAAAGGAAAAGGGAGGAAAGAGAGCAAATTGACCCTGCTGCTAATTTTTAAAGTGTTTGCAGGATTATGGGATTTGAATAACAAAATGATGATATCTGAGGGTGTCCAGTCCATTCCCTGTGACAGATCTTGGTCTTTGTGGTTTTTCTAGGAAATCTGGGATAACCCGGAACTCCTCAAACAACAACAGTCATGTCTCAAGAGAAACATCCTGATGACTGCCAGGACAAGGGAGCAACTACTTCTGCAAATGTACCTGTTCAGCCTTCTGCTCTGATTGCTCATGAATATGCAAAGACCGGGGAGTTACCTCAAGACCTGAACCTGACAATCGTTTTAACCCTGACAAAGAGCCATACCTTTCTTTCCATCTAATGCCTCAAAGTGCGATGGCAGCAACAGTGCTTAGCAATCAAAATGTTTTGTTGCATCAAAGACACCTGAAAAAAAAAAGGAAATCAACCACCTCCACCTCCTTATGTTTTACACTCTGTTTTCCTCAGCCACTGCCTACTGCAACATCTAGGATACAAATTTCTTTGTGACGTTACTGTGGATTGAGATGAGACTATTTTTCAGAACTCAGTCATTCCACAAGTGTTGAAAGCAATGCCAGTGGTGTTTAATCAGGCACCTCAAGGACAAGTTCCAGTTCATGAAAATATTGGCTATGATATTTCGAAAGAATTGCAGCATATGACTACTGATTGTGGATTGAAATTATGGAGAATGTTAGATGCAATTAGAGAAGCACATTTGTGGAAGTGTCCTGTTTCATTGTTGATGTGGGGAAGAGGATATGGTTTTGTTTCTCTTTTCACAGGCCCTATTGGCTACCAGCAAAGAGAATCAAGCCAGTAAATCCTTGCCATTCAACTGCTCCAGAGGACTCTTCGTCTTCACCAGCTAAATAGAACACTGCACACCCAAAGTCCTCTTATTATGAACTGCCATTTTGGATATGGGATGGTGCATTGGGGTCATCTGTGGAATCCTCTGTTGTTTCATCTCACGTCCTGGTGGGACCTGGAAATACCACTCATTAATACAGATACTACCACCTTGGTTGGAGGACAATGGTTGCCACCTACAGAAGATGATCTACCAAGATAGCATTACTTTTGAAAAATGTAACCTATTACACTGATTTGTTTCTTTTTTGTGTTACTGGTAATGAATCTGTTACAGATTGTGTTGTTTTGATTTCTCAACCGCATATTATTGGCGTACATTTACCCTTTTCTAATAAGACTAATTATACTATGGTTCATCTACAAGGCATCAGGGAAAATTATGCTAATATTTCTCACACCCCTGGTCTGCCACCCTGTGAATTGGGGGGGGGGGGGGGGAGGNGGGGGGGGGGGGGGGAAGGAATTGGAGGATTGCATACTTTGACCATGTCTGGGAATTCATCCCAGACAGACTAATCATTCACAGGGACTTCTTATAGACTGGGGCCAAATGTATGTGCAAGGGTGACTTTTCTTGGCATAATGGAGGTTTGTCTGGACCTGTATTACAAGAATAAGCAATACATTTAGTGGGATAAAAATGAATGCCTGGAGGTTAGGACTACCTACTGTAAACAGAACTATGGAATCAGTTTTTAGAAGTAGAACTAATCTATATTTTAAAAATGTGTGTGCTGGTTTGAGGCTAATTGGAATATTTTAATGGAGAAAATTATACTATAGGCTGTGAAAAGGAAACAATGGTGATGTCTACTTCA
>WBNM01023330.1:20030-36770 GCA_013399055.1 Ramphastos sulfuratus | reverse complement strand
GGCTGGACCAGATGATCTTCAGAGGTCCCTTCCAACCTCTGACATTCTATGATTCTATTCTATGTTTCTATATATTTTAGCATATAACCAAAACATAAATATAGTACAGAAATAGTTTTTAAGACCTGTTGTGCTGGTTCAAGGTTAATTGGAATATTTTAATGGAGAAAATTAGATTATAGGCTGTGAAAAGAAAACACTGGTGATGTCTGCTTCACTCATAGGCTTGCTGAGATGTATAAGAATAAGAACACAAACATAGATAGGACAGTCTCTCAGTCTCTCTCTGGGAGCCAGTGTGTCCTCTTCTCTCTGCCGAATAACCTAACAAACAACTTTCCTACTAACTCCCCTGGCCGATCCTCCAAACTCATCTTGTGTGTAAGCTGAAACCTTGGGGTAAGGTAGAGGGGTGGGAAGAAGTTGGAAAGGTGGTTGGGAGCCCCTCCTGGGGGCTCTGATTTCTGGGAGGGGTGTTGTGTTTCTGTATTACCTTTAACTTGTGTATTCCTGTAAATATTCCTGTATATTGTGTATATATCTGCTTGTATATTTCTGTAAATATTAATGTATATTCTGTAAATATTAATTGCCTATATCTCTGCTTGTATATTGTGCTAAGCTGTAAATAGAGCTTCAGTCCTTAACTTCCAGCCATCTGAGTCTAGTCTGGGTGATTTTACAAAGTGGGGGGGCAGATGGATAACTCCCAAACCATCACACCTGTATTAGACCCAAGGATGTAACTCATGATCACATTATTTTGCCTTTTAGACAAAGGGTTGATGCATGGCTACCAGTCAACTAGACAATGGGAAAGTGAATATGGACTAGATCATATAGTCTGTATGATTGATGCTGAGGTTAAGTCATCCAGAAAAAGAACAGAAGTATTTTTGGGGTGGCTGCTATTTGCTATAATTTCAGCTGTAATTATATTAGCTACTGCATCTGTAGCTGTTACTGCTTTAACAAAATCTCTGCAAACTGCCCACTTTGTAAGCGAGGCCTTAAGTGTTACCAAAGAATTGAATACTCAAGAACTAATCAATGAAGAAATATTACTGGGATTGGAAGCTTTGGAGGCTAGTGTAATTTGGCTGGGTGACAATCAGCACTCCAAACTCACCTTATTCTACAGTGTGATTGGGAAATTCACAGGCAAGATGTGTGTGTAGAATCTTTGCTGTGGAATCAATCTCAGCATGAATGGGACATAGTAAAAATGCATTTACAAGGAGCTTTTGATTCAACATTAAAGACTGGGGTGTCCCAAGCAAGAACTTCAAGGGCAATTACAGTGGTTCCAACAGCTACAAACTAAATTTGTATTATGGACTCTTTGGGACAAGCTGTCTTGGATAAATCCAAAGAATAGGTTTCCTGGTCTAAATCTTACAACATGGGTTTCTATTTGGCTTGCTTTTTTATTATGTTAATCATTTGTATTGTAGCTTTAGGTGTAGGATTTTGCTGTATAAGGTCAATAAGACAGAATCATAAATGAATCATGTTGTTCTTAATTATTAAACAGAAAGGGGGGATTGTAGGAACACAACTAAGAGAAATCATGAACTGTATAAAGAATGAACAGTGCAGACACAAAGAGTTACAGGATGTCTCCCTCATGAGAGCCTGATAAGAAAGGAATGAAAATAAGAGGAACAGATGTCTCAGGAAAACAAGATCAAAGGAAGAAGTATGTTCAAAACAAAACTGTAAATCACTTGTGTTATCCTTCTGCTATGCTCATATTATGGTATAAATATAGCTGTGGTTGTAATGAAGTTGATTCTGCTTGCAGCAACAGTCTCTGCATACCTCTATACTTTCTAATATTGCTTATTTTTTGCTTAATCTTATCCATTAAAATACTAGCTTTGGGTCAGGAAGTCCCTGATTTACTCAGTTTTCAGCAGCTTCTGCTATGACAAGAAGTTGTACTATGTGCTTATCTTGGTTTTATGTTTGGTTTTCCTCGACATCTATTTTTTGTGACTGATAGAGACAGAATATTTGGCTAGACAAGTGCTTGGTCTGGTCTAGGATACCTATGAACCTGTTATTCAAGATTCTCACTGTTGGCCGTTTGTTTGCATTAATCCTGATGAGCAATTTTCATTACTGCAACAGTGTCAAAAATGGAATGCAAAATAAATGGCTACTCAGACTGACAGATTTACCTCTATCTACCTTTGTCTCTTGAACCTTACCTGTTGAGGCTGAGAGGTTGTGAGATGAAATCAGCTCCCTCTCTACATAAAGGGTATGTCTTGGGAAATTCCAGTAATGGACTCAACCACTCATGCTGTAAACAGAGGAAAGGATTCTCCCATTAAAGTTCAAGGAAAGGCAGGACTTGATTTTGAGGTTCCAGAATGAACTCACAGATCAGAAGTGAGGGAAAGATTATGTTCCCTACTAAAAAGAAAAAAAAGTTTTGACTCCAGATAATTGGAAGTGAAGACTCTTTGGATGCCTGTTTTGTAAATGAATTTTCTATTTATTCTTGCTTTGAAACACAAAGGCATAAGAAAAACACAAGCTTCTGTGAAGAAGCAAAAATGGCTTGAGACTGAAAGCCAAATCAAGATAGAATCTAAGCATAAGCAAGGATGAAATGTTAGAACTGAGTTACTAGACAGCATCTCATTTTTCCCACAAAAGTGTTTCTGGAGAGCAGTTGTATTTAAGAAGCAGCATGTTATCACCTGCCAGTTNAGTTCTTCACTGAGGGAGTCATTCCCCACTGGAATGGGCTGCCCGGGGAGGTGGTGGAGTCACTGTCCCTGGAGGTGTTCAAGGCGGGTTTGGTCGTGGCACTTGGTGCCATGGTCTAGTCTTGAGGTCTGTGGTAACAGGTTGGACTCGATGATCTTTGAGGTCTCTTCTAACCTTGGTGATACTGTGATCTGTGATCATCTGGAATGTTAAATCCTGTAAGTAACCAGCCTGCAGCTTAAATATTTTGTTGTAGCTCCTAGTACCCTAAGTTATTTCCATCATATGTGTACAATGCAACCACAAAGCACAGGATGTTCATCACTTAACTCCCAGCTGGTATTAACCTTACTCTGAGTTTTGCTTACACTGTCCCATTCTCCTCTTACTATGCTTTTGTGCTCTTCAAACAGGATTGTATCACAACAAGCCAAAGTCCTACTTGCAACATAAGCCATTGAATGAGTTGTTATGTGATGACCTCACTTTTGCTCAAGCCTGTCCTCCTCACTGGCAGGATTGAAAAGATATCATCCACCTTCCATTCACCATTCCTTCACCTTACCCCCAGTTCTCTGTAATCATTCTTGTTAGGCTTCCACTTACTCCTTGCAGCATAGTCATGGCTTACATGGAAGAGAAGCAAGAGAAAGAAGTTCAAAGGCAGGCCATTCCAAATCCTGACTCAAATAAGCAACAAACATCCTGAGCACAGGATTTTTAAATGTTTTATTTTCAAATGTATTTTGCATTTCTTTGGGTTTCATATTTATTTTGCAGTAAGCTATTTTCTTTAGGAATGTATTTTTGCCCTACGCAAGTTGTCCAACACTCCTCTTGTTTTAAAACATTCTTAAAGGAGGCCTTGAGTAACCTGTGCTAGTGGGAGGTGTCCCTGCCTATGGCAGGGGGTTGGAACTAGATGATCCTTGAGGTGTCCTTCCAACCTTACCATTCTATGATTCTATAAGTAATTTTTTTTTTTTGCAAGAAATAAAAACCAACCAACTAAACAGCTACATACAATACAATACTTTCTGTAGTTTCCCGTTAATAGGGTGTTCACCACAAATCAGCAGGAGGAATCTTATCTCCAGAAGTTTCAGAATAAGTATTGAATCTGATTGCTACACATAGCACACTGCATGTCAGCTTCTAGACAGCATGCTCATCTAACTCTTGTGGCAAAGAGGTATAGCATAGAAAAAAGAATAGCTCATATCTTTGATCCTTAACTCTTGAGATATGCCTGGGATGGTTTGGGGGTTCCCCCCCTGCCCCATGAAAATCACCCAGACTAGGCTCAGACAGCTGGAAGTTAAGGACTGAAGCTCTATTTACAGCTCAGCACAATGTACAAGCAGATATATACACAACAGACATGAATAGTTAAAGAAATAGACAAGTTAAAGGTAATACAGAAACACAATCCCCCTTCCAGAAATCAGAGTCCCCAGGAGGGGCTCCCAACCACCCTTCCACCTTCTTCCCACCCCTCTACCTTACCCCAAGGTTTTCGCTTACACACAAGATGAGTTTGGAGGATGGGCAAGGAGTGTTAGAAGCAGAGTGATTAGTTGGGTTACACAGCAGAGAGGCCAGAAGACACACACCAGCAACTGGAGAGACAGATACTCTATCTCCATCTTATCTATATTTGCGTTCTTGTTCTTATACATCTCAGCAAGCCTATGAGTGAAGAAGACATGACCATTGTTTGCTTTTCACAGCCTATAGTATAATTTTTTAATTAAAATATTCCAATTAGCCTCAAACCAGCACAATGCCAGTGCTTTTTTCTTGGCAAGAAGTGGGAATGAGTAGCACATGCTTTTGCACACACATTCGTTACATCTTTAATTCTGGGACAAAGTGCAATATGGATCAAGCAGTGTTTTGTTTCCTGAAGCAGATTTTCAAACAACTGTAAAATTTCCAGAGAATTAAATATAGTCAATTTTTCTAGTACTAAGCACCCACAGTGACTGTCATGTCAGATTTTTCAAAATACCTTAGCAGCTGATGCATAGTCTATTCTGCAACCTGATCATTCATTTGGATACATAAATAAAACCTTAACCATTTTAAAGATCCACTCCTTCATATATGCAAGTTCATTCTCTTGGAATTCGTAACTAAAGACTTTGAATTTTAGTATAATCGAATGGAATCTAAGTAAGTTTCTTCTGAGCAAAGGGAATTTAGTTCCAGCACTTGAGAGTTAACATCATTTTTTCCTTTCATTTGCAGAAATGGGGATAATCTTTCCCACTTTCTTTGTCCTCTGAGGCATCAAGAGACACTAATTTTAGCTGACATTGGATTCCTATTAATTTCCAGCAATCTGGGAGACTATCAAGGCATTCGTGACAATAAAGAATTGCTTGTCTGCATAGCCTGTTGTATATTTGCAGCATTTATTAAATGCAAGAAACTTTGAGCAGTGAGAGTGACAGGTTGTTACATGTAAGACTTCCAAATTATTGATGTAATACCCAGAATATCAGGTTTTAAGTGCAGCTCATCTTGTTACGCAATCTGTTACACCCTTGCACAGAATTAAGGAGAGTGCACTTGTCAGAGTATCTTGTGCCTCCATTGATACTTCCAGAAAGATTTCACGAACATAAAACCAACAATATTGGCAATTTTTAAATGCTTACCTATCTTGTTAATGCTTGCACTAAATTCAAAGCAGCAGATATTAGATTTTGTCTTCCAGACTTAAAAGCCACACATAAACCCATTAAAGCTTAACTATCCTCCCATTTAAGAATCATAGAATGGTAAGGTTGGAAGGGACTTCAAGGGTCACCTAGTTCCAAACCCCTGCCATAGGCAGGGACACCTCCCACTAGAACAAGTCACTCAAGGCCTCGTCCAACCTGGCCTTGAACCCCTCCAGGGAGGGAGCAGCCACAACCTCCCTGGGCAACCTGTGCCAGTGTCTCACCACCCTCACTGCAAAGAACTTCCTCCTAACATCCAGTCTAAATCTCCCCTCTGCCAGTTTAAACCTATTGCCCCTCATCCTGTCATTCCAAGACCTTGTCAATAGTCCCTCCTCAGCCTTCCTGTTGGCCCTCTTCAGATACTGGAAGGCTACTCTAAGGTTTCCTCAAAGCCTTCTCTTCTCCAGGCTGCAGAGCCCCAATTCTTGTAGCCTGTCCTCATAGGACAGAATAGACTACAGAAGTATATAATCAGAATGTCATAAATAAGACTTAATACTTCTGCTCTTCTTTATGATTGCTCTATGTTTTCCTTGTACTTCTGCTTCTTTCAGGGTTTGTATAGGGTGAGAAGACTTGAAATATTAATATAGGTGTAATTAAAACTTTTAATAATCTAACAGGATGTAAGATACAAGCCACTTGAAATTCTTCATGGCCTGAGGGGCTATGTTGATTCCTCTCATTTCTTAGACTATTAAAAATGCATTATTGGGAGTGCTATTGTAACTGCTTACATGTCTATTTATTCAACTCTGCAATTGTTTATGTTAGAATTATGGGCTTGATTTTCTATTCAGACAGCTACTTCATTCTCTTGCTTGCTGAGTCTTGAAGCTATTTTAGTTCAATTTATATTAGAGAATCAAATACAAAGGAATTCTTTGTTCACAGCCTACTCAATAAAATAGAGAGGGCTTCAGAGCATCTATAGCTCCAGGGCCCAGTAAATTAGGTCTTGGCTAGAAAAATAAAAAGAATAAAAATTGTCATATGAGAGAGAGTGTATTGGATGTGCCATCTTCCACTAAGAGAAAGAAAGCTCTCTTATAAATTGAAAGTATGTTTATTTTACATACTTTCTCAAAAAGCCACATATTCTTAGATAACAGGATCCATTCTAAGTTAAAGGGAAAAGTCTGGTTTATATTCTTTCTGTGTTCCAGGTTACATTTTCCTATGATGAATAGGAGAGAAGAAAGTCAGACTGGAAATCTCTGTGAAATTTACATTATCTTGGCAACTTTTGTTCTTATGTGAGCCGTGAAAGGTGCAGAGGAGAGTGAATACAGAGCACCTAAATTTTGTCACACCCTTACTGGTGTACAGTGATACAGTCAGAAAGCCAAATGTATTTGCAGAGGCTGTTTCAGAATATTTCTTTTCTTTCTCTGTTTCTACTCTTTTTCAAAAAGCTAAAAATCTGTTTGCAGTGTATGCTTCTATTGAAGCAACCACTGAAAGATAACTTTGGAAAGCCAAAGACATGAAAATCCTGGTTATCATCAAAACATTGCTTTCTTTCTTCCTTATCAAAACATTGCTTTCTTCTTCCTTATTCTTTCAGTGATCACATAATGAAAGTGATCACAGTGATCACATAAAATAAAATGTAATTTTAAATATTATGCATAGAGTAGAATGCATTTGATTTGTTTCCTGTTGATGCCTTATTAGCTGTGGGTTTTTTTCTTTACTATTTTTATTTAGCTAGCTGATGCATAGAAATAAAGGGAAAGAAATAAAATTGGCTTTATGTACAATTTTGATAGTTTGTTTTTCATGGAACATTACTCTTCTCTTTTAATACAAGCTGTATACAGCAGATTATTATTAACTAAGCTGATTAACCTTTAATATTATAATGAGACAGGATGTGATTCTAGTCATGTCTATAACAGGCTGTTTGCAGACTCTTCTAGGTTATATTAGGGAAATCTAATTCTATGTTTCATTTCCAATTGTTCAGTGTTAAATTACACACAGATTGTACAGTTTAAAATGCTTTGATTTCTACTCTCATGTCTAATTGTTCAGTATTAATTTGCACGCAGATTGTACAGTCTGAAATGCTTTGATTTCTACCCTCTTTCTTTCACACTTACAAGTGACACTTTAGCAAAGTTTTATTTTGAGTGTACATGTGAATAATGGCTTCTTTCCTCAGTCCTGAACAGGCAGTTTCAAAGTGTAGACTACCAAGAAACAGAAAATGTGTTTAAGTTGTCAGCCCACATAGTGTGTGAAAGCATCATGGGTCTTTTTTCAGCCTTCTGTCATTTTCTGCTCATTCTCCTAGATAGATTCTTCTGGTAAATAGAGTTTGCCAAAAAAATTAAAGTAAATGAGATTTCAAATGCATCCCTGCTTACTCTTCCTTATTCACAGAGACTTAGTCTCGTTTTTAGAAAAATATAAATATTTAGACTGACTCTTTTATGTTGAATCTTTCCAGTTTCTTAGAGTTCTTTTAGCAGAAGTTAGACTATTACCAAATATTCTTTCCTTTCTTCCTTGTATGAATCTTAGTTCTCAAAGTAACTAAGTAAGATATCTACATTTAATCTATATCATCTACATCTATATAGTCCTTCTCTACTTATGGCTGTAGATTTTCCTAAAACATA
This sequence comes from Ramphastos sulfuratus, assembly GCA_013399055.1. NCBI lineage: Eukaryota > Metazoa > Chordata > Aves > Piciformes > Ramphastidae > Ramphastos > Ramphastos sulfuratus. Next base: position 28,690 of record WBNM01023330.1, on the reverse strand, counting down.
GAAGATGTAATGTTACTGAAAGCTATGTTTCAAAAGATTAAATAAAACAAAATGATTCTCTGGTTTCTGAACATTTGTGCTGTATGTAATAATCTGTGCCAGGAGTCATTAAGTTATTCCTTGATACAGTCACAATGTGCAGGAAAGCTTCACTGTTCAATTTCTGAGCCTTGCAGAAGTTTGTCTCTACCTGCTATAGTTGCTAGCTTGTTCTACCAGTTTCCAGTATGCTTCCCTGGAAAAAACCTCTTAGCTGCATTCTGATATCATTGTTCCCAAAGCATTATGCTTAAGGCATGACTCTCTGTCTACAAGAGACTTTGTCATCACTGCCATTCAGCAAGACCTAGACAGGCCTGAGACCTGGGCAGGGAGAAATTTGGTGAAACACAAGGACAACCTTAGAGTCTTGAATGTGGAAATGAACAACCCCATGTACCATTATTGGTTGGCGACTGACTTGCTGGAGAGCAGTGGGGAAAAGGACATGGGGGTCCTGGTGGACAGAAGGATAATCTTGAGCCAGCAACGTGCCCTAGTGGCCAAGAAGACCAATGGCATCCTGGGGTGTATTAAAAGAGGTGTGGCTAGTAAGTCAAGAGAGGTTCTCCTCCCCCTCCACTCTGCCCTGATGAGGTGGCATCTGGAATATTGCTTCCAGTTCTGTGCTCCTCAGTTCAAGAAGGACAGAGAACTACTTGAAAGAGTCCAGTGCACAGCCACAAAGATGATTAATGGAATGGAACATCTCCCTTATGAGGAAAGGCTGAGGGAAATGGGTCTCTTTAGCTTGGAGGAGACTGAGCAGTGACCTCATTAATGTTTTATAAATATGTAAAGGATAAGTGTCAGAAAGATTGATCCAGGCTTTTCTCAGTGATGTCCATTGATAGGATAAGGGGCAACAGGTGCAAGCTGGAGCATGGCAGGTCCCATGTGAACATAAGGAAAAACTTTTTCACTCTGAGGGTGTCTCAACACTGGAACAGGCTGCACAGAGAAATTGTGGAGTCTCCTTCTCCGCAGACTTTCCAACCCTCCCTAGATGTGTTCCTGTATGGCTCAGTCTAGGTGATCTTGCTCTGGCAGTGGGGTTTTGGACTAGACAGTCTTGTGAGGTCCCTGTGGAGACCAGTTTCAGGGCAGGTGAGACTGCACTGGGGAAGGGATCTGAAGCAAAAACAGCCAAGGAAAAGGTTTTCTGGGTTTTTTTCCTAAGTCCCTGTGCCAAGCCTGCCATCTTGTGGGTGGGGCTGCTGAGATAGCACCACCCGCCACTGATTACACCTTCAGACTATGACAAGCCTCGGGAGGGCAGTGACTAGTCACTACCCCCAGAGCAGAGAGCAAGCAAATGGCTTGTGTTTGCCCAGGTAGGGCCACAGCTGCCTGCAGCTTGTATGTTCCCTGGAACCAGGGAAGCCTGAGGAAAGAAATTCCAGAAGAGGGCTCAACATGGTTGTAACACAGCCAAAAGCCACTACCAGTAGCTTCTATGCAACAACATGGCAGTGCAGGTGTCTGGCTGCAGGGAGTGCCTTCCCCTGGTGCTTGTCCCAATGGGAGGCAGTGACATTGCCTGTCTGCGGTGTGAACAGATCAGTGATTTGCTCAGCCAGGTAGTGGAGCTGAAGGAGGTGGTAAGGTTGAGAAGAATCAAGAGAATAAGAGAATGAAATAGATTAGTGGAATCATACCAGGCCAAGGCAGCAGGTGGAGGCTCTTTGAGAAGCAGAGAATCCCCTCCCTCACTTCACCAGGCTGAAGGAACTGGCCTAAGAGAAGAAGGGGAATGGGTACAGGTCCCTGCTCATGGAGGCAGGCAAACCCCTTCCCAGCCTCCCTCTCCTTTCCAGTTACCTTTACACAACAGTTATGGAGCATTGGAAGTCGAGACCCAGGATCAAGAGGCCCCTGGATCCTACACCTGTCAGATGGAAGACAGAAGCTTAAATTAAACCACCCTGGAGAATTGGCACCCCAAAAGTCCATCTCGCAGAGTGGAGGGGTAGACTGCATGGAGCAGTTTGGGACCCCTTTTATAGTCCTCCTTCCACCATAGGAAGAAGCAGGTACTTTCCATCTGTGGTTTTCTGCCACCATCATATCTGTCTCCATGGTGGTGGCTGTGGTCATTATGCTCCAAATGCAACTCCTGCTTGTGTCATGTAAGCCATGCAGTCACTTAAGGCATAGGCACGTTGTCTTAAAGTCCAGCAAGACAGCATCCACAAGATTACCCTGCATCCTCCAGGATTTGCCTTCATTGTTCACTTGATGGTGTGCATGCTTGGTACCATCATAGGGTCTGAGCTCATGCGTGGAGTCTGACCTCATTTTGGGGAAGATGTACAAAAACAGGATGCCTGCCTCACAGTTCTTGGAAATTCTAGCTCAAAACAAGGTTTTTACAGTAACTTAACAACGTTGGAACATTGATGGTTCTTTCAGTCTTTGACAATCATCCACAAGCATTTTGAAGGAGGTGTCAGGTGCTTTTTCTAAGTGTTTATATTTAAAGCAAATAAAATTTTCTAAGAAGCACAGCACAACATTGGTGACAAAGAAGTCTATCTTTTGTTCGATACCAGGAGATCTTGATAAAAGAGCAAACATTCAGAAACATAAACCTGGAGGGCATGGAGAGAGAACAACATGGGGTGAATTTCAGTTGACAGAAAAAGATGGAGAATTGTACATAAAAGTGTGAATGTCTTTTCTTCTGTAATTCTGTAATTCTTCTGTGACTGTATTTATGCTGCTAGATACCATAAATGTAGTTATCTAAATGTTTTAACTAAGACAACTTGGAAAGAACAAATAAGAGAAGGGCTTGTATTCTAAAATTCACTCAAGTCACTACGGCTTTCAGGCTCCAGCCAAAGCCACATGCACAGAAAACTGAGATGGTAAGAGCTAATGAAGATCATATCTTAAACACCTTAATGTTAATATTTATATAAGCTGCGATAATACAATCATTTAACATTTGGGGTTATTATTCTCACAGAGGTCCTACGTTGCTCTATCCTTGTATATAGTGATTAGCTTCTTCCTTGCATTGTTTGCCTGCTCTTTCCTTTGCAGTAATTGAGTAGGTGGGAAAACTGATATTTCTTTGTATGTTATTAACTATAGATTTTAGAACAGAAGTCCAAATGAAGGGAGAGAGATGTAAGGTAGCATCATTCAGAGACCCAAGAATACAGTGGTGTGAAAACTGAGGATATTTATCAATGGGATGAAGAATTTTTGAGGATGGCTCTTGCTTAACTTCATATAAGATCTTAAACATCTACAAGACTAATTAATCATTATTTGAAGTGTCCTGCCTCTCCCCATGATACATAAAGATAGTTTTAAGCACAAGGAAGACTTGGTGCTTAAGTAAAGGTCAGCAAAATGTGTGCCATCCTAAAGCATTGCATGTACGGCACTGATTCTATGCTCTTTACTTGACTTCATCATATTTTAAGTTACCAACTGAACAGTGTTTGTATACCACATAACAATGTTTTGATCATTACAGTTGCTATGGAAACTTAGCTCAAGTTTTATCAATATAAACTCATATAATTCAATTAAGCACAATCAAGAAAGAAGAGCTCACACCACATCTTTATATTTCAAAGCAAATTAGAAGGTCATGAATCTAGGTATGCAAAAACAGGACTTTCAGGGTATCCCCAATGTTCCCATCAAGGTGCAGCTGTACAGGAGTAAAGACTGCAAAGGCACTGGTTATGAGTCTCAGCTGATACATGCTGTCAGTAAAGTGCAATTAAGTGTGACAACTTCTTTTGTCTACTGCATTTCACTGCAGGATAGAAATGGAGCTCATGACGCCTTACAACAGCAGCGAAGGCTTTGATACAGCTGCAGAGTTACCCATTGCTCCATCTCACAGCTACAGCCCTGCCCCTAAATGCAATGTTGATTTAATGTGATTTTGTGAGTTCTAATTTGCATAATTGCCTCTAATCTTCAAATAACTAGGTGGATAAATTCAATGTGGATTAAAAAAAACCCCAACATGTTAAACATTTATCATATCTCTCTGTGGAAAAGTACAAGTTTTCAAGCAGCACTAGAAAAATTCAATGCAGTAATTAATGATTTAGAGCAAAATGTAAACATAAAGGTGTCAGATCTCAGAGAATTAAAAATGTTTTGGGCTGGTATCTGTAAAATGCATGATAAAGGTTCTCAGGGCAGCTAGGTAAAGACAAGACCCTGGAGTATTTTGCCATGGGAAGGTAATGGTAACAAGTACAAAGCAAGGCATACTGTAAGGGTTGAGATGAACTGCTTGGGCCTACATTGCTCAGGCAGGGAAAAGAACTACGTAGCAATTACACAGCTCAACTGCTGGGCAATAGTCTCTTATTTAAAACAGCAAAGCAGCACAATAGGAGTAGGATCAGTAGGAATCAGTGTGAGTCAAGAAAAGCAGTGAGAAAGCACAAAAGAAGGTTTTCTGAAATATGTCTGTTTATTCCAGTAAAGAATAAAAATCCATTATATTCTCACAAAAAAACCAAAAACAAAAACAAAAACAAAAAACCCCAACCAACCAAACAAAAAAAAACTAAAAAAAACTACAAAGACTACCAAAGAGTACAAAAGGCAAAGAAGTGGTAAATTGCTTTGCCATTTCTTTTATGAGACAAAAAGGAGCAGCTAGATTTAGTGCCGCTGTGTGCCATTCCTTGTCACAAAAATATCACCAGGAGAAAGTTTTAAGTTGAAAATGGAAAATAATTTGAGTCTTAAATTCTTGGTGAGTACTTAGAGGCATAATTTTAAAGCAGAAAACTTTGTAAACTGACTCTTCAGGACCAAATGACCAGACATGATTCTATCATGTGCTATTTTTTCCAGGTTCTTTCTTCTGGATTATTTCAAACTGTCTAAGACAGATATACTATGTTATGGTTAACAATATAGTTAATTAATAATGGCCTCCAACCATTTCTGATTTCTTAACTTGTTTATTTCTGTAATGATATCAGATTACAACAATCCCTGTAACATTGTAATTACATATTGAATTAATCTGCAAGAAATGATCAAAGAGGATAATTCCTTTAATTGTAAATATTAATCAAGTTTCACCTTGGGAAAAAAAAATGCTAATTCATTTTAAAATATGTAAAATGCTGGTATAAATTATGTACTAGAACTATCAAACATGTGAGGATAGGAGGTTGTTTGGTTGGTTGTTGACAAAGATGAAAAGAACAACACAGGTCTAATCCTGCTCCTTAACATAGATCCAACCTGATATTGTACTGGAATTCAGTTTCTGAGAAACATGGACAATAACATGCAGCTTCCTCATACTCATGCTGTAAGAATTAATTAGCGAATAAAAAGATCACTGCAAAAATAAACGAATAATATACTGATGCAAAGTCATCAATAGGACAATAGCAATCCTTAAAACAAATTTCCAAGGAAAGTAATAAGAATTAAGTTTTTCTTTTTGGGTTTTTTTTAGATGAGGAGGAGGAGTGGTTTCTGTGTATTGGTATCATCTCAGTCTGCATTTTCTTTCCTTCAATGAAATAATTTGATTTGGACCTCAAGTGCTGTAACAGGCTTTACAGCTGACTGTAAGAACATGCTGATTGGCCAGTTGTCAGACAAACCTCTTGGAATCAGAATGTGATCTTTCACCCAGTGGAACACTAACTTGAGCTTTCAGCTTCCATACAATAGTTTAATTTCATGAACATTTTCTAGGAACTTTATACCTACTGCACTTTCAAATTTGGTTGCAGCTGAATACTGAGTTTGAATAAATGAACATGGACAACATGATTGGATAAAAGGTTTCTTCTTAAGAAACCAGGATAAAAATAAACTCACATTACTATAATACTGTGGTGGTTTGGCCCTGGCTGGGGGCTAAATGCCCACCAAAGCCTCTCAATCACTCCTTTTCTTAGATGGACAGGGGAGAAGGGAAAATATAACAAAAGCCAGTGATAAGATAGAAGCAATTTAATAATAACAGTAAACAGAGCAATAGTGCAGAAAGCAAAAGCAGAGAGAGAGAGATATCATAGAATCACAGAAACATTCCAGTTGGAAAAGACCAGCCATTATTCTCACTCTTCAAAGTTCACCCTTAAATCATATCCTCAAGCACGACATCCAAATGACTTTTAAACACATCTAGGGTTGGTGACTCAACCACCTCCCAGAGCAGTCCATTCCAATGCCTGACCACTCTTGCTTCCTAATGTCCAGTTTAAACCTATCCAGTCGCAGCTTGAGGCCATTCCCTCTTGTTCTATCACTATTTACCTGTGAGAAGAGATGAGCATCAACCTCTCCAAAACGTCCCTTCAGGTAGCCATAGATGGTGATGAGATCTCCCCTCAGCCTCCTCTTACTCAAACTAACCATCCCCATGTCCCTCAGTTGCTCTTCATAAGATTTATTCTCCAGGCCCTTCCCCAGCTTTGTTGCCCTCCTCTGCACTCGCTCCAGTACCTCCACATCCTTCTTGTAATGAGGTGTTCAAAACTGAACACAATACTCAAGGTGTGGCCTCACCAGAGCTGAGTACAAGGGGACAGTCACCTCCCTATCCCTGCTGGACACAGCATTTGTAATACAAGCCAGGATGCCATTGGCTTTCTTTGCTACCTGGGCACACAGCTTACTCATATTGAGTTGTTTGTCTATTACAACCTTTCTGCCAGGCAGCTTTCCAGCCACACTTCCCCAAGATGTTAGTCTCTACTTCCCCTCAGCAAGGACAACGTTTGGTCTCAGGGAAGCAGAGCTCTCCATGCTTGGTGGTTACTTTCAGAGGATAGATGCCATGGACGAATCCCCAGACTTCCTTCTTTCATTTCATTCTTATATCTGAGCTGATGCCATATGGCATGGAATATCCCTTTGGCCAGCTGGGTCAGCTGGCTCAGCTGTGTCCCCTCAGTGTACTTTCAGGGTAGGGAAATGTTGGAAAAGCACAGCCTGGGTGCTCAGCTCAGCAGCAGCCAAAACACTGGTGTGTTACCAACACTCAGCTACACCACTGCAAAGCACAGCACTAGAAAGATGCTTTGAGGAGAATTAACTCCAGCTCATCCCAAACCCACTACAATCACCCAGTAGACTTTTGGAGTTCCTAAGAAAGTTTGCATCATTACAACATTATACTGCTAAGGCTCTTTGAAGGTATATAATGTTTATAACTTCTCTTCTCTGATTACCTATAAAATTACTGCATGTCAGTCATTCCTAATGGCTGTTTACAATTATTATTGTTGAAGATGTGCTACCTACTGACCATAGATGGAAGAAAAAAAAAACCAAATCCAACACAAAAGGCAAGACAAAACAAAAATCACAATATTAATTTTTAGTTGTCTTCATCTCAATCTTCTGCATGTTGGTTGTCATCAACCCTCTGTCTTATTTATCTGGATTCTTTCCTGGAGACCTGTCCTTTGTTCCACTGCCTGTGCATTTCCTTCTTATACTTCAGTCTGATCTTTGGTGTGCTGATCTCCTGCCTTCATTTCTTGATTTCTTGCAGATGGGAATTGAGAGCTCTCATGCTCTAAGAATAATCATCTCAAAGAACTGCCCTCTCTGTTCACCTCCCTGACTCTGGTTTCCAAGGGAGTCCCACCCGCTTAATTCCTTAAATAAGTTTGCTCACCTCAAACTCAATTGCTATGCTACCTTGAACAGGGAAAATACCTGCAACTAATTACATAGATAATGTAGATAAAATATTGAAAGAATATAATATAATAGGAAATCCCCAAATTCTCAGTGTAAAGATCTACTTACTTTGAGTACCTTAAATTAAAAAAAAAAAAAAAGTGATGACCTGACAGAAAAAGAAGAATCTGAGGAATTTTTCTAGCAAGACTTTACTCTCATGCCATTTTTTTTTCTACAGTGCTGCCCAGCCTCAATGGGTTTATGCCCATGAGCATGAAAAGAGAAAGAGATTGGAGAGGCTCTGCTGATACCAGTCTTACTGCAGATACATGCGTTCCTCATGCTTGTGTGACTTGTCTGTGACCTGCAGCTTTTTCATTTGACTTCCTGTCGTGAGGGGTAATTAGGTACTGCGAGACGATATTATTAAAATATTAATATATAATTTATTAACATTAAATAATCGGAACTCACACCACCCCCTATCGCCATTTAATAATAACAATAGTAACAGGCTCTTTGCAACGTTATGGAAACAATACACAGGTTATAACAGGATCTGGAAATAACTATTAAATATATATTAACAGAACTCGAACCAAACTGGAAAAGAGAAGGTTTGTGGTCAATGTCCCACCTGCGGCCAGTACGCCACTTGTTCACTAGATGGACCCGAGAAGCGGTTTTCTGCTTATGGCAGAAAGCAATCAATGATTACAAGAGGCTTGAAGTATTTCCTCACAAAAATATCACAGGAAAACAATACCCAAAGCACGTAGTAGGGTCTCCCCTGTTGCCGGGCCGAAAGCTGCTGGAGGCTTTAAAGCTTCTCCAGACTCCTGAGCACTGGAGAAGAAGAGAGACGATCTCTGACCTGATTCTGACTGACTCTGGAAGCAGGCTCTTACAGGCAGGATGTCTCACGGTATCACGCTGGCGAATGCGTGGAGGCAGCAGGCAGGATGCAAGCA
>WBNM01023330.1:8959-19805 GCA_013399055.1 Ramphastos sulfuratus | reverse complement strand
GACCCACTCCAACAGTTCCATGTCCTTCCTGTGCTGGGGGCTCCAGAACTGCACATAGTACTCCAGGTGGGGTCTGACGAGAGCAGAGTAAATAATCTTACATAGTTGTTCCCATGTACCAGTGTTGTCCTAACTCAGAAGTTAAGCAACACCAAAGGCTTTCTATACATTGTTTTCTTTTTTTTTTCTTCCCTCCCTCCTTTTTTTTGTCATGAAGGAATTTGCACATAAGCCCACAAAGTTGTTCCCTTGTCCCAGTGTTGTCCTAACTCAGAGGTTAAGCAACACCAAAGGCTTTCTATACATTGTTTTCTTTTTTTTTTCTTCCCTCCCTCCTTTTTTTTGTCATGAAGGAATTTGCACATAAGCCCACAAAGTTGTTCCCTTGTCCCAGTGTTGTCCTAACTCAGAGGTTAAGCAACACCAAAGGCTTTCTATAAATTCTCTGAACTAAAGCTATTCAGAAAGAATTAACCAAATTAATTTATTTTTTCAGACAGAAAAAACATGCATAAACAACAGTTTTCATGAACCTATATTGACTATATTGACCTTATGGAGGAGAAATATGTAGAAAAATTTCTCAGGTTTGGTTTTAGGAGATTTTTTTTTACTTTAAGTTGTATGTAATTATTTGATATGTATTAAGGACACTCACTGCTGGTCCAGCTTCATAGAACAGTAGCATTATACTCATTTTAAAATAATCATTTTAAAAGATTATTAAAAACTGTGGTAACTTAGTAATGACTGAGACATTGATTTTGAATATTTACATTGGAATGAGATCTCAAATAGTTTTTCCACAGATAAATTTAAAATCAGAAGTTTCCACATCTGGATTTGATTGAATAGAACAGAAATCACATGTCTCAGTCAAGCCCATTCTGTTCAAAACAGACCAAAGTAGGTGTAACAATAGACTTAGATACAATCTGCAGATACTAATTTTGAACTGAAGCAGTATTTTGGTGAGTTTTCAGAAGGTTCTATATCATCTCAGAAATGGGTTGATGACTTCAATTTTTTGTTTAACTCCTATAGATTTTATTTCTTGGAAGATTAATTAAATCACACTTAATACAGTGGACTTCTGTATATTCATCCACAATTTTGTCACTTAGTCCAGTCACTACTATTAAGTACTTTTACATTTTTTCATAGCCATTTCTCATCTATCTATCTATCTATCTATCTATCTATCTATCTATATATGTACAGATATAGATATAAAGATATAGAGATATAGAGATATAGAGATGGAGATATATAGATATAGGTACAGATATATAGATATAGATATAGAGATAGATAGATAGATATAGATATATAGATATAGAGAAATGGCTGTGTTTATATATATATACATATATACACACTATATATATGTATATATATAGTGTATATATAGTGTGTGTATATATATATGTATATATATAAACTATATATGAAATATATATATATATGTATTTCCAAATAGCTTATTAACATTTTCAGACTTTCCCACCTCAGTGCTCTGCTTCTTCTCAAGATCATTAATGACTAAATTAAAAATTATGGAGTCAAGTGCAAATCTCCTAGGGATTCTTCTAACAATCTTTCTCCCCACTGAAAACTAACTGTTTCTGCCACTTGTTTTCTTTCTCTTAATAAGCCATTTATTTATAAGTTTTAGTCTCCTTTTCCACAGCCATCTTTCAAGGGATTTTGTTAGAACGTTCAACACCTTTTCAAAGTCAAGGTGCTCTGTATCATCCTTCTTGCTGCAATCTGAGAGCTTGCTGACTGCTTTGGAGAACAGTTTATTTATGAGAAGTGCTATTTCCTTTGCAAAAGCCATGCTGCTTTTCCATAATTCTTCATATTTATGAACCATATTGTTTCATATTTATTCAGGTGCACGTGATTATGATTTTTAGACAGTTTCAACTAATTAAGCTGCTGGCAAGTTGAGCTGCTGGTCAGTTTTCTGAAATAATTGGTGTCACATGTGTCACTTCTCTGCCTCCACACTGTTTCTGAGTGAGAGGTTTATGGTTTGTTTCATATCCAAGTCTCCTTGGAGACCAAAGGATATTTATGAGTATTGCAAATTTTGTACTCTTAATTTTATCTTTTCACCCAGTAACTTCTGCTGATAACTGGGTATATCCTTTAATGTGTCTATAGCTAATAAAAAGGTTGAGCTCAGAACTCTCATCGAACTTATCCATGTTAGACAGGAATATAATCAAGAATTTTTTCTTCTCTGCTACAGCCTCCTTTCATCTGCATGCTCTTTTCATACTCCAATTATTTTCCTCATGCTACAGATTCCCTAGTAGGCTTCCTCATCTGTTTGAAAATTTATTTAATCTTTCATTTTGTGATATTGAAGATAATTTCTCAAACTTTTTTTGGTGCTGTCCTTTTGTGATTTTGCATATAAGTAACCTCTTTGGGATTCTTATTCCTTCTGTTATCTAAATTTCAACAAAATTTAATATCTTCAAAGGATTTCCCTTTCTAATGATACCCTTTAGTATGCTGGATGTTCTCAAGTCTTTGCTAGTTGGCTGTATTCTTTTACTTTGAGAAGCTATGCAGTATTAGACAGGCACTGTGTCAGTGGAAAAAATTAATCACTTTAACCTTTTCCTAACAGTTCTCAGAGATCAATCGGCAGTAGACCTTTTGATTTAGTAGCTTCAGGATTTTGGAATCCAGATGTCATATGGTTATTCATTGCATGGTGACTTCAAATGATAGCATTTAAACCAATTCCTGCACATTTGTCTGGGCCAAACCAAAAGACCTGTCTCTGACAGCTTCTGGCTATTTAATCTGTAAATCATACACAGATGTGTGTAGTGGAGGGGTTATTAATTAACGTGAGATTATATTTAAAAAAATTAATATTGTTTATTAATATTCACTATTCAGAACTCTGGCCACCCTGATCACCAATTTTAATAATAATGGTTTAAACCCATTGCCCCTTGTCCTGGCATTGCAAGACCTTGTCAATAATCCCTCCCCGGCCTTCCTGTAGGTCCCCTTCAGATACTGGAAGGCTACTCTAAGGTCTCCTAAAAGCCTTCTCTTCTCTAGGCTGCAGAGCCCCAGCTCTGTAAGCCTGGCCTCATAGGAGAGTTGCTGCAGCCCTCTGAGGGTCTTTGTGGCCTCCCCTGGACCTGCTCCAACACTTCCATGTCCTCCCTGTGCTGGGGGCTCTGGAACTGCACGCAGTACCCAAGATGGGGTCTGATGAGAGCAGATTAAAGGGGTAGAATCCCCTCCCTTGCCCTGCTGTCCACACTGCTCTTGATGCAGCCCAGCATTTGGTTGCTGCCTGGGCTGCACTCACACTGCAGCCTCATCTTGAGCTTTTCATCAACCCAGACTCCAAGGTCCTTTTCCTCAGGGCTGCTCTCAGCCATTCATCACCCAGCCTGGAGTTATGCTTGGGATTGTGCCTACCCAGGTGCAGGACCTTACACTTGGCCTTGTTGAATTTCATGAGGTTGGCCTGGGCACACCTCTCCAGCCTGTCCAGGTCCCTCTGGATGGATCCCTGCCCTCTAGCAAGTCGACTGTGCCACACAGCTTGGTGTCATCTACAGACTTGCTGAGGGTGCACTGATTCCTCTGTCCATGTCACTGACAAAGATGTTAAACAGCACTGGTCCCAGCACTGACCCCTGAGGGATGCCACTTGTCACTGGTCTCCAGGTGGACATTGTGCCCTTGATCACCACTCTCGGCGTGCAACCATCCAGCCAATTCCTTATCCAGCGAGTGGTCCTCCCATCAAGTCCATGTTTTTCCAGCTTGGTGACCAGGATGACATCAGTTGCCCATTGATTTAATGGGAACAAGCACAGTCCAATGACATGGAAGTGTCAGAGGTAAAAACCAGTACCAGAATCTAAGAACTGTAGAAGCACATTGCATCCTTCCTACTACAGTACTCTGCTTAAGCTCATTCTGAACCAGAACAGGAGGAATTTGTCAAACATCCAGAGGGAAGATAATGAAACAAGATCATGTTGCTATTGGTTAACGTGTTCATTGTGTACATAGTAATCCTGTCCCTATCTCCTTCTCTAAATCGTTGCTTTGGAAAGGATAATCAGTATTTTAAGAGATGCTATTTTTATGCAGGAATGGGCTTCTATTCAAGCCATTACAAACGCAATTTATATCTATCGTCAGAGTGCAGATATCCAACAAAGTCAAGAGTATGATAATGAGTCCTTAGATTCTATCTAATGCCAGAGTGTAAAATAAATCATAGACTCATTATCATCAGAAAAAAAAAACTTTAAGATCATCAAACCAACATATCAGTTAGGCTATATGGTTGAAATTACAATCTCTAGTTCTGAAAATAAGTAAAGGTATTATAAATTTGAAGTTTACTTCAGCTACTTTGGAGTTGGTAAGTCTGAGTTTGAGTTGAAGAAAGAACAGGTGGTGAAATAAAAGAAGCTTAGATCATTATAAGCAGATTTGTTTACGCCAAATCAAATAATCTGTAAACATAAATCAGTCTAAAGTTTTATCATAATGACAGCACTCCCCCAGTTTAGTGCTTCATGACTTGTACAGTTGGTGTACTTCACATCTTCCCATTTTCACAGTATCCACTTCTAAAAGGTAGCTCTCAATTCAAGTAAATGTGGATTCATATCAAATATAACCATTTCAAGCTCTTTTTAGTTTAAATAATCATGGTGTTACTTTACACTTTCTAAAATAAATCTCTTTCAAGCGCCCTGCTTGATCTTCAGAGGTATTTTCAAAGCATTCCCATAAACTTTACACTATTTTTTTATACACTGGAAGGTAGTATGACCATGCATATTGTAGAAAACTCTTCCAGTTACTTTTTTAATGTAAATACCATTCAGACCTACACGCTAATACTGGTTGCCTCTAATCCATAGGGAGTTACAGTCACTTGAAAATATGTTCATACACTCACTGAAGTTTTCTGGCTTAATGAACAAACAGTAATGCACAAAGACATTATTCATACATCTGTAGGAAGAAAGACATTGTGCAGATATTTCAAAACACCTACTGGGAAAAGTAAACTGGTGTTTTCCGTTTGTCTATCTTTCATATAATATTGCAGTTAAATCTGAGAGTTCCTTTAGTTCAGGCAAGATCTGTTTTTTTTTTGTTTTGTTTTGTTTTTTACTTTGAATCATAGAATGGTAAGGTTGGAAGGGACTTTAAGGGTCACCTAGTTCCAAACCCCTGCCATAGGCAGGGACACCTCCCACTAGTACAGGTCACTCAAGGCCTCGTCCAACCTGGCTTTGAACACCTCCAGGGAGGGAGCAGCCACAACCTCCCTGGGCAACCTGTGCCAGTGCCTCACCACCCTCACTGCAAAGAACGTCCTCCGAACATCCAGTCTAAAGCTCCCCTCTGCCAGTTTAAACCTATTGCCCCGCATCCTGTCATTACAAGACCTTGTAAATAGTTCCTCTCCTACTTGTTTGGGTTTCTTGGTTGGTTTGTTTGTTTTTAATTTTGCTGTTACCCATGTCGTGCAATTACACTTTAATAACAGGAGTAAAACAAGCCTAGTAAAACAAAACAGAAACAAACAACCTTGGAATAAGCAGTATCTAACTATCCTGCCTTTTTACAGAAAATGTTTCCAATGGCCTAAGTCTCCAGTTTCCACTGGTTCAAAACCAGTTCTTTTTTTAAGCCCCGAAAAACTATCAGCTCTGCAGTGCACAAGTACAATTACAGTATTGACTGCATCTATGGCCTTCCTCTTGAAGAGTTAATAAATTCATTGCTGTTGCAGAATTCACACTTTTATTTTTCACTCAGCAGTATTTTTTCTTCATTCACTGGTTTTAGATGAATAATCTTTCAGGAATTTACAATTCCCTAAGGATATCTTTTAGAACAATATCAGAACTCCTATTACAATCCTTTTATTTTTCTTTCTAAATTTTCGGATAAACATTTTGTACCTGAGTGGCTTTCACCACTTGATGCTGGTTACTTCAGGGGCCAGAGAGAGCCAAGCTTTTTTTCATGGAAGATGAACTCCTGAGCGGAGATGGGGCACTGCACTGGAAAGCACTACCTCTCTGGGGTTGCATGAAGCCACAGTACCTCAGTAGAGAGCTGCAAACTCCTTCAACAAATGTGTTTCTCCTTCAACAAATGTGTTTGAGAGACCATGTGCATATTCTGAGTTACAATTAGAAGAATAACGTAGAGCTTCATCATTTCATGTCATCATCTTTGGCATTTCACGTAGTCAGTCCTTCTTATTTCTTGATATTCATTCATAGCACCAGATACTCTTACATGGGAACACGTGCTGGTTTGAGGATAATTGGAATATTTTAATGGAGAAAATTAGATTATAGGCTGTGAAAAGCAAACACTGGTGATGTTTACTTCACTCATAGGCTTGCTGAGATGTATAAGAACAAGAACACAAACATAGATAAGACACAGACACTCTTGGGCTTGGAGAGTCTAAGGCTCTCTAGCTTCTTGCCTTCTCCTCTCTGCTGAGCAACTTAACTAATCACTTTCCTTCTAACCCCCCTGGCCAATCCTCCAAACTCATCTTGCGTGTAAGGCAAACCCTGGGGTAAGGTAGAGGGGTGGGAAGAAGGTGGAAGGGTGGTTGGGAGCCCCTCCTGGGGACTCTGATTTCTGGGAGGGGTGTTGTGTTTCTGTATTACCTTTAACTTGTATATTTTTGTAAATATTCCTGTATGTTGTGTATATATGTGCTTGTAAATTGTGCTAAGCTGTAAACATAGCTTCAGTCCTTTAACTTCCAGCCAGCCGAGTCTAGCCTGGGATGTTTTACAAAGTGTTGGGGGTGGGGAACTCCCAAACCATCACAGAACAACAGAAAATATTTTGATAGGAGTAGTAGAAATCCATTGTAGAGGCAAGAAAGATTTTTTTTTTCTTCTTGTGAATTATTTCTTGCCCTTTTCCTCTGAAGCATCACATACTGGCCATTTAAAAATGCAGGGAATCCCAGGGAAGGCAGCAACAGTTTTCAATGGCGTTCAGAAAATCCACTGCCCCAAAACATCAGCTCTGCTCTTCTTGCTCTCATGCTGTCCTGAAGGGAGTCTGGATCAGATGGACATGGGAATAGGACCACAACACTCAGTGACACATAAGGTTAATTTCAATACTCTATAGAGGTTGAGTAATAAGTGCTAGGATTTTTGTTCCACAACACTCACAGACTTTTCATTCACAATAACCAAGAGTTGCCAGTGCATCTCTGACGAACACCACAGATCTACAGGAACATGACACCAAGTCTAACTTCTCAACTGACCTCTGTGTGTAAGCGGCTCCACTTGGACTCTTCTTCACAATGTCAGACACCTATGCAGACATCTATAGAGGCTTGTATGTAGAGACTCTCTAGAGGCTATTGTTTTTTCAGTATATATTACTTTCTAATATAGATTTAATAAGCTAATAACCATGTAGATCACATCAACTTCTTTGAGTTTTCCTATATAGAAAGCCAGTTAACATTTTCTACCTGGATTTCTATCACACTCTTCTCTCCTCCACATAAATCTGTTGTAAGGCAGTGAATTCAACAACATCAATATAGGAAAATCCGTCCACTTTTATTTTCCAATGTATGCTGAATTGATATAATCAGTCAGAACTGTGAAGATATAGTCAAGGTCTCATTTATCTGTCTAAGCAGTGCTTTCATGTAAGCTTTACCCCATGTGACAGGCTCTGGAAGATCAGTTGCTGAGTTTGAAGTGAGGGAGGACATGTCAGATTGACTGAGATATTAAGCTTTATTTTGTGTCCCTCTTTGGTACCACATGGTTGTTGCCTAAGACAGTAACCTAAGCTTATTCTTCTCTAAATATTTTTTTGCAGAGCTTTAGACAAGCAAGATACTCTTGCTTTCCCTCCTAGCACAACCTCTGGAAACCTCTTTGGTTTGTGACATGGGTGTCTGTTACTGTTTTAAGGCTATTGCCTGATTTTTTCCAGAGAACTAAAGTTTAGGATAAACAATTTTTAGGACTGGAGACAGAATAACAATAAGATATGTTTATCTAATTCCATTGGCCTGCTGAATTTCTTAGATTTTGCTGTGCAAGCTTGCTCACTCTCTCTTTCTCTCTCTGCTGCTTCCAGCTTGCTGCTTGCCTCTCTCTGACCTTGTTTGCTGCTGGGCTGTCTTTTTGATTTAACTGGCAAAGGTACAAAGTGGGGTGTGAGGATAGAGCAGGTTGGCTGTGTACAGCCTTTCTGGGCTTTATGTNAGATATATAAAAAATATATATAAACTGTAAATATATAAATATAACTAAATATATATATAAAAATTTGTCTTGTATATATTTATTGCATTTTATACTTATATATTTAGTCTACTTTTGTAAATACAGTTCCATTAAACTTCAAAAATTCTGAATAGTGTAGTAAATTTACAAATTTACAAATTTACAAATACAAACCACAACAGTGTCTTAAGTGCTTAGAATAGGGGAAGAGTTAGGACATTGGAGGGTTTTTTTTTTATTATTTTTCAAAAGTATTTAGTATTAGTATTAATACGAATTAGATGGGTGATCTATTAGATGGACAAGGAATTGTCTGGATGGCTCTGTCCAAAGAGTCCCAGTCATTGGTTCTATTTCCAAATAGAAACTGGTAGTGTATGGTATCCCTCAAGGGTCCCTACAGGGACAAGTACTATTTTACATCTTCATCAGTGACACAGATAGTGGGATTGAATACATTCTCAGCAAGTGATGATACCAAACTGAGTGATGCAGCTAATGTGCTTCAGGGAAGGGATGCCCAGAGAAGTTATGGATGCCCCATCACCAAAAGTGTTCAAAGTCAGGTTGGATGGGGCTTTGGAAAACTTCATCTAACAGAAGATGTCCTAGCCCATGGCAGGGCATTTGGACTAGATGATCTTTGGAGGCCCTCTCCAACCCAAACCGCTCCACAATTCTTTGATTCCATAACAAGTAAAGTGATGATTGTATCAGTTTGTAACAGAACGACATTCTGGTCTGTAGGATGACACACTGCTTGGGGTCTGTTATAAGCCACCCAGCCAAGAAGCAGAGGTGCATTTATTATTCCATAGACAACTGCAGGATGTCTCAAGATTGCCAACCCTTGCTCTTGTGAGAGGCTTTAAGCTGCCAGATATCTGCTGGGAACTTAACACAGCAGAGAGGAGGCAATCTAGAAGGCTTTCAGAGAGTATGGAAGATAGCTTCTTGACACAATTGGTGTCTTGTATATGTTTATTACATTTTATACTTATATATTTAGTCTACTTTTGTAAATACAATTTAGTCTACTTTTGTAAATACATTAAACTTCCAAAATTCTGAGTAGTGTGGTAAATTTACTCCAGAGAGTAAATTTCCAATTTGTTGGGGTGCAAATCCAAACCACAACAGGGTCTTAAGTGCTTACATTAGGGGAAAAGTTAGGACATTAGAAGGGGTATTTTTTTTTATTTTTCAAAAGTAGTTTGCTTAAAGAATCCCAAAAATCCAGAGGTTATGTGGGCAGAAATTTGCTGGCACCTTGGAGTAGAAAAGCCTGGCCTATAGTTCAGGAAAGCATAATAATCCTTCAGTATATTTATTTGCTTATCCTACCAAAAATAGTTAATTAGAAAAATAAATGGCTTTTATAGCAATGACAGCTCCTCTGATGGTAAAATATGGCAAATAACCCTGGTAAAAATCCATATGGCCAAGCTATTAAATCCCAAGTTATATTTCTTATTTATTTTTTTATTATTATTTTTGAAGCATTCTTCCTTGACTATATTGTCACTTAAAATATCACTGTAATACAGGAAAAATATGTTTTTTTCCTATACTATTGATTGTGCTCTGCATGAATATAAATATTGTCACCAGATGGAAGGTAGATCAATAGGCCAAAACTGACTGATGATATAAAAATTCCTCCAGCTTTCAAGATAAATACATCAAGTCTTTCAACTAGGGTTATAAAAAGTTGCCCATTTTCTTTTTACAGGTTGTCTAAAAGAACTAGAAAATAGTCACTTACCTTGCAGTCTATTCTGCTATGGCAGTTTTATTGTCTTCATTCTGGCATATGATGGAAAGGGTATATATTTTCAGCACATAATGGTTTAAGATATGAAAAAGACAAGCTATAAGTAGACCATCACAAATAAAATGTCACAATGTCTTTTAAGAGAAACAAAACACTGAAATGCCATTGAAGCAAATGAATGTATACAAGCAAGAGATGAAATAGGTACCTGAAAAAAGATATACACACACATGCACATATACACATACACACATACACATATATACACATAGAATCATAGAATCATAGAATGGTAAGGTTGGAAGGGACCTCAAGGATCATCTAGTTCCAATCCCCTGCCAGGGGGAGGGACATCCCCCTCTAGTAGAGGTCACTCAGGGCCTCGTCCAACCTGGCTTTGAACACCTCCAGGGAGGGAGCAGCCACAACATCCCTGGGCAACCTGTGCCAGTGTCTCACCACTCTCACTGTAAAGAACTTCCTCCTAACATCCAGAGAACTTCCTCCTAACATCCAGACTTCCTCCTAACATCAATTCCTCAAATTTGGTTTAACAAAGTATGAAACAAAGAAATGGAACTCTGTAAATATATAAATATAACTAAATATATAAATTTGTCTCATATATGTTTATTGCATTTATTATTCTATAGACAACTGCAGGATATCTCAAGATCGCCAGCTCTTGTTCTTGTGAGGGGCTTTAACCTGCCAGATACCTGCTGGGAACTTAAGAGAGCAGAGAGGAGGCAGTATA
>WBNM01023329.1:9210-39310 GCA_013399055.1 Ramphastos sulfuratus | reverse complement strand
CCGACCCGGCAGCAGCCCCGCCACGTGCTTTGGGTATTGTCCCATGATATTTTTGTGAGTAAATACTTCAAGCCTCTTGTAATCATTGATTGCCTTCTGCCATAAGCAGAAAGAGCTTCCTGCGCCCATCCAGTGGCTAAGCAGTATAACTAACTGCAAGGGGTGTAAGTGATGGCACAAACCTTCTCTTCCAGTAAAATGTTTTCTTATGCTAGTTGCCTTTAAAGTGTTCGTTTGCCCGTTCCCTGTATGTATAAATTTCCAAACCGTGCAATTTTGAACCTTGATATAAGTTTTGTGGTGAGATTTAATATTAATAAACAGTTTTCATAGTTATTAACAATCTCTGCGTGGACATCAAAATTAATATCATTGTTAATAGTGAATTGTTTTCACTACAGAGTGCCTGTCTTTGGCACCAGGAGGTCACACCTTGAATACCATGTTCAGTTTGGGGATCTGGGGTTGTTTAGTCTGGAGAAAATGAGTCTAGGTGAGACTTCTATACAACTACCTGAAAGGAGGTAGTAGTGAGGTGGGCCACTCTTCTCTCTAGTATCAGGCAGTAGGACAAGAGCAAAGAGACCAAAATTGTGCCAGGGGAGATTTGGGTTGGATATGAGCAAAACAATACTTACTTGAAGGGTGTCCAGGCATCGGAACAAGCTGCCCAGGGATGTGATGGAGTCATTGGAGGTCTTCACGAAACTTGTGGACATGGCATGTTTCAGGGCATGGTTGAATGGCCATGGTGGTGTCTTTTTATCAGTAGCTCTCTATTTTAAGACCTGCGTATAAAATATAGAAAGATTAGAGTCAATATCAGTATCTGGTTTTGGGGGCGGGTTTTTCATTGATTTGGTTTGTTGGGCTTTTTTATTCTTCTTCTTAGCCTTTTTTCTTTACTAGGAAAATAGTATTGGCAACAGAAAAATGAAAAGACCTGCTGAAAATCAATCTCTGACTAAGCTTTTCTTCTGTGAATTTTTTTGTGGCACACACTGGTGGTCAACACACAGCATGTGAAGTACCTGGTTGACGTGGAGTCACAGCAGGCCTCCTTCCACAAGCTATGGCTTTGCCACTTCTCTGTTGTCTTCCCCAATTGTAAAATCAGAGTGTGGCGCTCACAACAACAGTGGAGTTGAAAGCAGCACCTTTGATTTATTTGACACTGTGTAACTCACAGTAAGTCAAGGCCAGGAAAAAGGTTGTCTCAATCTTCAAGATACTGATTGCCAACTTACAAATAATTACAACTTGAAAATGCTAAAGTGAGTTGGCTCTAGCTGCTCATGATTTTCATCAAGAGACATTAAACAGAGATTTGTGTTAAGTAAGTAGACATTTCTCTATAGCAGCCTTTCTGAACTTGCTCATCTAGGCTGTAAGAACAGCATCCCCCAGTTTAGCTTAACCCACCAGACTCCGCTCGTATCTGCAGCAGAAACTGACTCCTAGCTTCCTCTAAGTCCCTGCTGCCTGTGACTTAGCACAAAGAAGTTAGAAGAGATATTTGGTTTTTAATTCCCTGTGGTTCAGAGCCCTACCATCCAAAAGAAATTGCCTGGAAAGCATCCCATATCTCCTGTGTCATGATGAGGGAAACAGAAAACATCCTCATTATTTTGTTTTACTTATGACCTCACTCTTTCCTGCATCATTTTCATAGAACCATAGAATGATTCAGGTTGGAAAAGACCCCTGAGATCAAGTCCAACCACTAACCCTACTCTACAAAGTTCACCCCTAAGCCATATCCCCAAACACCACATCTAAATGACCTTTAAACACACCCAGGGATGGTTACTCGACCACCTCCCTGGGCAACCCATTCCAATGCCTGACCACTCTTTCCATGAATTTTTTTTCATAATGTCCAATCTAAACCTACCTTGTTGTCATTCCCCCTTGTTCTATTGCTAATTACCCGTGAGAAGAGACAAGCACCAACCTCTCTAAAACCCCCTTTCAGTTGTAGAGAGTGATGAGATCTTCCCTTAGCCTCCTCTTCTTCAAACTTAACAACCGTGGCTCCTTCAGTTGCTCTTCACAAGATTTATTCTCCAGAAGCAACTTCAGTCACTCTTCATAAGATTTATTCTCCAGGCCCCTTTTGAGTGAAACAGTCCCCTTGCTGTGGCAACAGAGAATGCAGGTTTACTCAGAGTTACATTACATGGGTGATCTAATTATGTGGCCACTCATCAAGCTACGTGTAGTCAATTGACACTATTGTGTGGAATGGCTCCTGTCATGCTCTCATGGGTTCCAAAAGATGAGGTTTCTGTCTCTCTACAGGGAAGAACCTTCTTCCTAGCACAGATCATTTTGCTGTCCATTCCACTTACTTCATAACCTACTTTGAATGCCATGCACCCCCACCCTGCAGCTGTCAAGACTGTGCACAGACCTGAGCTCTTATTTGCTTGAACACAGAGTTTACCCCTTCTGGCAAATTAAACTTATCTTGAGTTCAAGCTGCATTTTGATGCCTTTGCTACACACTATTTTTCATAATCACACAGTACTCACATGGGAAGTATTTTGCTCCAGTTAAGCCACTACTGCAACCAATCAACACCAACAGTGGGTCTGAACATATGCATCCTGTTTGGCAATGGTTTTGAAAGCCACAACACCACCTACCCTTCATCCAGCCTGGCTTGAGCTAACAGTTGTCAAGAGCAAAAAATTAACAGTTAAAGACAGAAATGGGAGACATTTGGGCTACCTGAAAGCAAGCCTTCAAAGAGAGGGCTGCAGAAGTGGCAACAGGGCTGGAGCACAAGAAATAGCAGGCAGGCAAGGAACAGCAGAGATGTGGTGCATGCCCAGGAATAAGTGGAGAAACTTTGAGTAGGAGGGAGTATGTGAAGAAGGCGAAATGGATACTCACATTTTACCCAGATTCCAGCTTTGTTAGCCTCACACAAATCACAAGTCACCTTATCCAAAAGAATACTCAGGTGGCTTTTGGGATTGACATACCTTGCAGCACACTACCAGATCATCTAGTGAAGGAGGAGGGGAGATTTCTGGTAGAAGGCAAAAGTTCTGTTTCTAGGCTTCATTGTCCTCTGAGCAGTGATGCTGAAGATGCTACAACATCTGGAGGAGAGGCAACACCTCCTCGCATCACTGCTCTGGACTCCAGGGTAGGTGTGATATGCCACTGCCCTCCTCACTGTGGGACAGAAAGCGCTGTCTCTCTGTGCTGTTGGGTTGAGGAGGGAAGGAATTACGAACACAAACAAACTGCTGTGATTTCAGTGTAGATATTTCTCCAACTCTCTCAGGCTGACAAGTAGAGCAGTCCAAAACACTGTCTTGTAAGGTGCTTTAGCTTTCCTGGGTTGCCTTGAGATCATGGGATTTTTGCCAAACCAAATGAAAATCAAAGGCCATGAGATGCAAAGAGCCTTTGACATCATCCAGCATGTTATTAAGGAAGACATCTGGGTAGAGGGCTTCCTAAAGGGGCTGAATATTCCTGGGATGTGCAAAAGCTGAGCAGCAGCATTGAGGATTGCATTCTGAGTGAAGGTATTTTAAACTAGGAGTAAAGCATGAGTTGGACATGTCTTGGTTCTAGCAGGAATTTCCATTTGCTTTCCTGAAGGCTGGACTACATCTGTCTGTTAATCTATTTGGCAGTCCTTCATGACAAAATGTAATTCAGCATTATTTGGATAGAGCAGATTTCTGGTACATTGAGGGTACAGTAAGAGAAAAATCCAGCTAAATGCTTTAGCTGAGTCCTTTAATAAAAAGTAAAGCATATTGTAGCTGGGTATGAAACTGATCAGGTGATTAAGAAGAAGCTTAATTCTGATCATGTCTGCAGCCTGAGAAATACAACAGCATAATTCCATTTTGATCTCAACCTTCCAGTACTGATTAGACCTGATACAAATGTTTAGCAAATCAGCATAAAGGCACAAACTTCAGTCTGGAATAGCATAATAGAAAGTTGTTTTGTAGTAAGCTCCTGGTAGTACTAAGGTTATGCTGCTCCCAGTAGTGAACACGATATCTGAGTACTATTACTGCTTATCTGAGAATGAGAAGCTTATCTTCTCATTTAGTCATGTGTAGTATAAATATACTTACTTTACTGATACCTGTGAGAAAAACAAAATTCTTGCAAATGTATCTTTTTCTTTACATAGCAGAGCGTGTCTGATTATTTTCAATGTGAACTGAGTTGTTCAGAAATGTCTATAAAATCATCATTACACAAAGTTAAAGCAATAATGGACATGGAAGAGCAAATATACGAGAAGGAACAGGCTACTGATGCTTTTTTAAAAGTTATCTGTTATGTATCAGAACAATGGAATGTTATTTGATCATTTGATCATCAGTCAACATTTCCAGTTGGATACATATAATTTTTTGGCTTCTCCACAAGTTGTGGGTCTGGTGACTGAAGAAGGGCAAGGATGTCCTTTTGGTTTCACTATTTTCAATAATATTAATACTGACTTTCTCAGTAATCCAAAGTTTTTATTTCACTGAATAAAAGCCTCAGAATTCTTCCTTTGACAAACCACATCAATAATCCAATTGAATTTCAACTGAAATAATCCTTGGATGAGACAGACCTCAGGTATTCGATGAAATATTTCAAACATAGGGAACTGATGTTTCCTGATCTTTGCTATCTGGAAAATCTTGGACCAACTCACCTAAGTGTGGTGACTTCAAAGCCTGAAGGAAAAATGGTTGAAGATTACAAGGTCAGTTGACTTTCCTAATGCTGCTTTGATGAATTCAAAATTATTTCTCATCTGATCAAGCATACACAGTTGTAATGACAGTGGATGTTCAATTCTGATTCGTTGTACTAGAGCAGCATAGTGCAAGTTATTTTGTTACCAGTTTGAAGTGATGTCTTCCATTTGTTCAGATTTTACATGCACGGTGAATTTGATCAAAGTACTTCCATATTCTTTTTAATGTCTCCTTAAACACTAAATTTGAAAGCACAGGGACAGTAAATTCAAGTGTATTAAATTTTAGAGGGAAGAATAGCAGAGTTAAATTGAAGTACTGCTGAAAGAAAGGGTAAAAAGGATGTTAGCACTGTTTTAATGACTGCTCATTAACTCAGGAAATGCAGGCCACACTTCAAAGCAAGTTACACATGTTAATATGATATGAACACACAAGACTAAAGTATCTGAACAACACTAACTCATATCAGCTGAGAATCCCCAAAATAGCAACATGGTTACAATTCTGGTATTTTAGCATTGGTGAACCAGGGTAGATGTCTGGTTCACATTTGGTTAGAACTTCTCATGGGATTTCAAAAGACAAGGAGTAAGGCTAAGGATAAGGATAGAGGCTGACATTGGAGATACTCCTAGACAATTGAAAAAAAAGGTGATAAAAGACCAGAGAATGGCAGTGGGTAGGAAAGTATAGACAAATACATTCAACCCACATATTGCAGTATTCTAAGGCCCTTAATATTAACCACAAGTGTGCTGAGTCGTCATAGTTTTATTCTGATAATTAATCAATGTGACGCCTCTTGGGAGTCACTTTTTAGCATGCAGTCTACGCAGAGAATAACAGATCCCCACTGCTATCATTAGACATTCTGGATGCAAAGGATTTCAAATTAAATGCTGCCAAATCAAAGTGACTATTAGTCTATCTCCTACTGTTCAAGTTTCTCTTCCTGATGGATGTTCGCTTTTAAATTAAAAAGAATAAAATAATTTTTTTAAAAAAATAGTCCTTAGTCCTGAAAATAATATTAAAATCCCTATTAAGTTCTTAAAAGAAAATATATTCTAGCCATTGTAGGACTTAAGTGCCTTGGTGTTCAAACCTGTGGGTTTTTTGTGTGCCACGTAGAACCCACTAACATCAGGGAGTCTGTAAAAAACGTATTCTGTACTCATCTCAGGACACACATGCCTAAGTCCTGCTCATATGTTGATGGTCTAGTCAGCAGTTACACAGATAAATACCATCATCATGGCCTATTAGATCAAAATTATTAGGTCTTTTTTTACTGTGATGTGGACACATCCTGTGTTTTGCTGACATGTCTTCTGATCTCTGGGAGAAACTAAAGTATCAAAGGCAACAACAGTTACACTCTCTCAGAGGTGTTTTGTTCATTGTCAGCTACCAGCCAAATTCAGGTGCTCCTGACATGCATACATACACACCTCTACCACATCACCTCCACATGTTAGAGAAGGTAAGCTCCTAATCACATGTAGGAACAACCAGCCAAGCTTGTGTATCTGGGACCAGAAGAAGCATGGCCCAAGTATGAGTTGAGAATGTGGGGGGAAATGCGGACAACACTTTGAATTTTCATTCTGTTGGAAATTTTGGTACCTCCAAAACCAAAAGATTACATAATTTTCTGAATAAAACTGTTTTAACAAAATCACATTGGGGAGGAAAAAAAAAAAAAAAAGTAATTGAGATTTACCTCCATTCTATGCATTAAGGATATCTCAAATATCTTTATTTTTACTTGAATACAAGTTTCTTGATTGTGACATTCACACACTGAAGCTGGCTGCTGCAGGCAGGGCATTTTTACTTAGCTGGCTGGGTGCTGAGCACCACAGAAGTGTGCAGTGGTTTCTGCACCAGTAAAGGGGTTGGCAGGAGACTCTTCAGTGGCAGCAGACTGATCCACGGAAATAGAAACCTGAGCAGGGTTTGTCCAGGCCTGTGACTTCTGGCAGGAGTGGGCACGTCACAAACAGCATATGTGCATTTGTCTCTTCCCAGAGCAGCCTATGCTTGAGCATATGTGTGACATACGTGTCCTCTACCACAGAGTTAAGAAAATTCCAATAGTTTCTGGGATGTGAGAACAAGGTACGCTTTAGAAAACCGTGACTTTGTTGCTTTCTTTGACAACACTGTGAGAGGAATGAAGGGAAGCACCCTGAGAAGTCGTTTACAGGCACTAAGGGTACTCGAGTTCTTTCGACGCTCAGTACAGCAACTATGTAACTGCGTCTCACTGCGATACTCTTTAAGGCATCAATTTAAAATTTGATTTATATCCACACACGGACACACAGTCGCAGGATCGATGCCACGCATCAGAGTGTGCCTCCTCTGCTGGGGCTGGGCCGGATCCGGCTGTCTCCCGCCCGAGCCGCAGGCAGCACCCGCCCAAGGAGGGCGGAGGGGAAACAGAAGAGATCCGGGACCGGGGGACCCAGCTCAAGCGGATAGGCACGCAGTATTGACATCTGCTTTAGCTCATCCCTAACTCAGCTGACAAAAAAAAAAAAAACCTTTCTCCTACGGCGGTGCCAGTCCTCCTGGGCTTCCCTAATGACTCATGCAGGGGAAACATTCTCCGAAGACAGTCACGATCTTTGTCTGAAACCGAGCTGAGACCAGACTTAAGCCTCCTTTGCCGCGCCCGCGGTGGGACGGGGGCGCCGCTCGGTGAGGGTCGGCTGGGGGCAGCTCAGCCTGGCTCGGCAAAGCTCCGCGACGCGCCCCCTGCCTCCCCTGTCCCGCCCCGCTGGGGTTCCGCGGCGGCTCCCGCGGCATTTTCCTTGACCCACTTCGGCGGAACCGTGTCAGAGGCAAGGGTTCTGGGGGCTCCTCGGGGAGAGGGAGGGACCGGGTCTATGCATACTTCTCACCAGCCTGGCCCTCGACGTCCCCAGCATCCCAGCTGACAGTGCCCAGGCTGTCACATTAGCTAGGCTGTGCTTAGCACAGCCGCTCGGCTGCACATTCCGCAAGCCTGCGCAAGCGAAGAGGCCATCAAATGAAAGCGGATTTGTGAGGTAAAACGTTCGACTTTGAGAGAAATAAAAAACCCACAAAACTGGAGGCGGCACAGGATGACCATTACCCTCTACCCATTTCCGTGCTAGTATGTTACGGCGAAACACTAGAGAGATGCACCTGCGTCCTCAGTTTGGAGGGTACGAGCGTCAACCCGAGTAGTCCATCTGCAGGTGCCTCGGAGCGTTTCATCTCGCCTTCGAGAGAAACTGCATGTTACTGAAACAGTCCACGCTGAAGATGGACCCCCCCCAGTTACGGGGAGGGCTAGTCACACTTGTTTCATGCAAGATCGGCTGTTCTGGAGGCTTTTTGTTTTCTTTTGTTTTGGGTTTGGATGCTGCGTTCCGTTATTACTCATTATTCTAGTTTTCTTTTCGAATTAGTGACACAACTCCAAATCTGAATAATTGTTATTTACAGTTCTGCAAAGAGATGCATAAGACGTCCAAATAAACCCGTTATGGAATTGGAAACCTTTGTTTCCATAGGCGTACAGGTACATATATGAAGCCAGCAACACTCTGCAGCCCAGCAGGAGAAAAACAACGTGTAAAGACACCATGGATAATCACAAGGGTAACCAACCAGTTTTTCTAGTGCTCTTGAAGCACCAGGATCCCTTTCTTCAGATCTGTCCTCTGTGCTTTGTCAGGACACGTAGTAGAGCAGGAGAATTAACCTTTGGCTTTTTCTCGCACAGCCTTTTGTGGCTTGATCATCTTTCTTCAGATCGCAAATTTACCGCGGGGATCTACCTACAATTTCAGCCTCTGTAACCATGACGAGATACAAGAGGATCTCCTAAACGTTTTGGATCCACACACGACCTTTAAAAAAGAGGTTGGTGCTTTCTCTGGTGGCATCGGAGGGAAACTGTCGGGACGGCACCACCTTCACGATTTTACCCTTGACAGCCGGCAGTTACTTTCTGAAAATCTCGATTAACAAGACGGGAGTTGGCTAGTTTAGTACACTGGTAACTGTGAAACAGAACAGGCAAATTATCTCCTACTCTACTCCAGCGACCTTCCTAGGACTGACAGGGACGGAGCCCAGGAGCCCGGGTGGCTGCTGCCAGAGGGCTACCCGTCTTTCCCAGTGTCTTGCAGACCCATAGAACTGAAAGTCACTTTGTGTAATGCTTCACTGACGCTGACGACGGTGTCACGGTTGCAAAGGTGATAAAGTTTAGAAGCTAAGCGTGTGGTTCACAGGCTCAGCCGACACTTAGCGGAAAGATCAAGCCGTGCAGCCGGCTCCGGTGCTCTGCATCGCCGACGTCCTAGTGCTGCGGCCGCCCGCACCCTGCGCAACCTGGGGCGTGGGGGGAGCCGTCGGAGCTCCAGGGCGGTAGGATGGGCAGCGGGCCATGGCGACGTCAGAGGCCGTGGCTTTAACGGACATCTCCTGTTGTTATTTCCCTCCAGGAGCTACAACTCGATTTTCACACCTGTGAGGACGCGCCGTCCCCAGCAGTAGGCCCGCAGCAGTCCGAGGTTCGCCCTGGTGCACGCGTCCCCCGCCGGCTAGGTGGCACTCCCTTCCCATGACGGGGCTGTGGGGGAAGAGGGCGAAGGGAAAGGAATGAATGGAGAACTAAAGGGGAAAGCGGCAGAAACAGGGGAAAAGAGGGGAAAAGGGAGGAAGAGGGGGAAATGAAAGAAGGAGAAGGAGGGGAAATAGGGGGAGAAGGGGAAAAAAAAGGAGGGGAGGAGGAGAAAAAGGGAAGAAAGCGGGAAACAGGGAAAGAGGATGGAGAGTGAGGGGGCAGAAGTGGGGTGACAGTGAAAAGGGGTGGTGAGTCGAAGACTCCGACAGGGTAGCGGTCGCGGCCCGGAGGCGTGACGCGTCGCTTGCTCGCAGGACTCCCGGCGGGCGGAGAGGGCAGGTCGGCTGCTGGAGTGCGTCCTGGAGAGGGCGCGGGGCTGCGGCGAGCGCCCGACGCTATGGCACGACACCCTCACCATCGTGCAGCGGCATTGCCCCGGCTACCGGCCGGCACTGGGGAGGCCCAGGGGCAGCTCCTCTGCGGTTAGCGGCGACACACTGCCGCGTGTGCGGTGGCAGGGTGACGCCGGCTGGAAGGCGACCCGCGGCCCTTGCGACGCGAGCAAGGCTCATGAGCTCATGGCGGTGTGGAGAAGCTACATCAGCTTGGGATAGGCAGCTTTTAGGGGGTGGCTTTTTCATTCTTCACTAGACGTTGACTATTTATTGTCCGCCGTGCAGTCATAGCAATTAAATCATCCTCCACGTTGTTTTTCTATATATGATTTACTAAAACTATAAAAAGCCAAACAAGCAAACTCAACAAAACCCAACGAAGCAAAAAAACCCAAACAAATACCGACCCCCTTCATAACCAACCATCACCTTCCTAAGTACAGCGGTTGTTAGCGCGGATGGCCGGAGCGCCCCGCGGCCCCACAGCCCGCAGGGACACATCGTTGGGAGGCTGGTTCACCGCACATTCTGCTGCCTTGCTGCGTGCCTCCGGCGCTCGGCTGTCTCACACCCAGAGCCTGAACCGGGCGTGGTACGTTGTGAAGGGAAAGGTGGTTCCAGGTGGTGTTTTGTTGGTTGGGGTTTTTCGTTTGGTTTGCTTTTTGTTTTGGTTTTGGAAAAAAAAGAAGGAGAAGAAAAGGCAAAACCTAGCAGACATGCCTACGGAGATTATCCCTGAGAGGCGTTCGTGGATGATGGTCCTCTGCGTACCCTGGCGGCGCCCTGCTTGGGGGGAGTTGCCTATTATTGAGCCCATTAGGTTGCCGACGCTGGCACACCTCTTGGCACATCACAGAACAAGTCTGCGTTCCGCATCGGGCCTGAGAAGCAGAGGCCTCGCCAGCTGTGTGTAGCGCCGCAAGGAAGCGGTACCCTGTACCGGAACCTGCGCTGCCGCGGGAACCTGTTTCGGCGGCGCACGCCGGGGTGTGGCGATAAAGCGCGCCGGACCGCCAGAGCGGAAGCAAGAGGGGGGATACTTCCTGCGAGCGGACATCGGCCGCGTGGAGGAGCGATGGCTGGTGAGGGCGGTGGGTTGTTCGCCGGGTTCCGAGTGCTTGGGCTTTTCAGCAGCCACGTCCCGCATGTTCTGCGCTACCACGGCCGCCACCGAGAGTTCTACCTGGCCACCGCGGTCGGGCGCAGCATCCACACCTATAACGTGAGTACAAGGTTGCTGGTCCTCTTTTTCTTTCTCCGGCCTCCTTCCACTGGGTGATCGGTCCGCCCCGCCGCTGACCGATGTTGGGCCGTGGAGAGGCCGGAGCCGGGCGGGGTAGCCGGTCCGCTTACGGAGCAGGGTCGATCCACTGCCTCTATTCTCCTGCCTGCCTGAACGCCCCAAAAGAACAGCATCATGACTATCCTGAAGCGGAAGGCGGGAGGCTGTGCGAAGGGCCGCGGCGCCTTAGTAGGGGGTCTCGGCGGCATGCGGAATTGTTAGATGTTTTTCCTTCGTTGCTAGATACACCAAGATCATCTGCAGTTTGGACAGCTACACTTTAGCGTGTGAGGGCTACAGTTTGGGGGACAAACCACTAGATCGTATTAGATTTTTCTGTACAGAAACAGATGAGCATAATTCAGTTCTGAATTATTAGTNCATCCAGCCACACTTCATCATTAAGCGATTAATTAATTAATTAATTGTTACAAGTTGAAAACTTGTAATATTGACTCATTTTGTGTTTTATAATAAGAGCATTTTCAATACAGTAATAGTGCAGAACTGAATTAAGCGATTATAGTAAACAGTGGAGTGCAGACTGCATAGAACTTCTGTGCCTTCTTTTAGTGTTCACTCCTGACAGTCTTCACAGACTTTGATCTGAAATGGTAATGAGTATCCCTGGAAAAGGATGATTGTGACTGAAGAAAATTCTGACTAGAGATGATGACATAGTGTGCTTGTAGTGGAAGTAAAGTAGAAGCAGAGATTTGCTGAAGTTCTGAATGCTAAGAATGTGCTTAGTTTCCTGTGCATTAGGGTGAAGTACATCAAGAAGCACAACTTAGCGTTGCTGAATGGTTGTATTTTAGAAAATTTATTGTCCTGGTCCTTTTGGCCTATCCGTGGCCTTTCTTGAAGATACTATTGTAAACAAAAAAAGTGATTTTTCTGTCTTGTGGGGCATGTAAATTCCTTATCTATGTTGGATGGTAGAATTTTAAACTTCTATTTATATAAAATTCATTGCAACTAATCACTAAAAATGCAATTTTGTTGTTTTCATTGCAGGTTAAGAAACTTGGTATTGTTGCTGTGAGTAAGTATGCACAGATCATGCATTCCTTTTTTTTTTTAAAGACATTTGACATCTGCACTTGATTCTCAACTTAAAAATAGTAATTTCATTGTAGATATTAATATTTACACTGAAGTATATTGACAGTAGTCTAAGAAATGTTGTATAGAAGTCTGTAAGATTACTGTTGGCACTTCAACTTCTCTTAGGGATACAGGTTGTGAATCTTGTTCTTCCAAGAACATTCCTTAGGTCTTAAGGAATAAGCAGTGAGTAAAGCTGTTGATACCAGATCCTTTATGTTTTGTTTGTTTTGAGGTTTTATTTGGGTTTTTTTTGTGGTTACTGGAAGGCTGCGCAGGAATGGAACAGGTGTGGATGAGAATAGAAGTCTTTATAAAGTGTTAAAAAATGGCTAGACTGCTGAATACAAAGCATATGGATCAGTGACTTGACATCCAGTTGACAGTAACAAAGCATAGCACCCTAGGCATGAACGCCACCTTCCCCAGCAACCTGGATGATGAGGTGGTATACACTCTTAGTGAAAAATAACAGATGTTGCTTTGCTAGGAGGAGTAGCTGACAGCCAGCTTCAGTCTGGGGAATTGTTGCAAAATGCTACGACTGGGCCAGCAGAAACTTCACCAATTTCAGTGACAGCAAGTGCATAACACAGTACTTGGGCAGAACAAGCTGCATGGCATCCTGTTGAAAAGGAGCTGGGGCTGCGTTGGTGCCAAGTTGAATGTGGATCAAATAACTCAATATGGCAAGCTGTGCACTGACCTACATTGGGAATGTGGCTAGCAGGTCAGGAAAGGCCATTACCCTCCTGTACTTCATGCTGGTGAGGCAATACCTGGGCTATGATAAACAGTGTTGGTTGTCCACCTTCCAGCACTCTCCGTTCTTTCAGGAGGGAAACTGAGGCACTGAGGAGTGTCAGAGGCCTACAGCACACAGTGTGAGAAGAGGTTGAAGTAACTGGATTTATTTGGTCTTGTGAAGGGAAGAATATGGGATAACCTGGAGGTAGCAACAGTCACAAAGATGGCAGAGCTGAATTTGGTGGCAGTGGTGGACAGGGTAACAGGTAGGCAACATCCACAAATTGCAGCTTGAGAGGGTCACAGCAAAGGTTAGGAAGAATGACCCTGACAGAAGGGCAGTACAGTGTAGAGCTGTAGCAATCGCCTTCCCCAGAAGCTCTAAAGACTGTGCTGGGCATAGCTGTAATTAGCACTGTCTAGTACCAATAATAATCCAGCTATGGCAGGAGCTTAGTGAAAGGTTGAACTAGGTGATTTACAACTGATATTTACATGTTTTGCAAGACAGTGTGCATCTCACTGAATCATTTTTTTTTTTTTACTTCCGTATAGCATGATGTTCTTACAGACCTCATAAAGCAAAATATTTTTCATTAACAGAACACTTTTAATCTGCAGAATAAAAGTCACACAATGAAGACTACATTTAGGTCTGCAGTAAATAATTACAGCTATAAACACATTAATATTGATTATCATTTTTTCTTACAAAATCAGAAAAATGTTGCATGTCCTGTGAAATCCTTTTCACAAGGTACATTTTACACACATAAGGGACAACCTTATTGCAGCCTTTAAATACTTAAAGAGGATCTGTGAAAAAGATCTGGGACAGTTTTTTAGCATAGCCTGTTGCAATAGGGTAAGTGGTAATGGTGTTAAACTAAAACATTTAGAATTTTTTTACCATGAGGGTGGTGAAATGTTGACAACAGGTAACATGGAGAGATGGTGAAAGCCCCATTCCTGTAAACTTTGAAGGTCAGAATGTATGTCTCTTCAAGCAACTTGGTCTAGTTAAGTATGTCCCTGCTAATTGCAGTGGTGTTGGACTAGATGACCTTTAGAGCTCCCTTACAACCTAAACTGTTCTGTGATTCTGTAAGCATCTAAGCTTTTTGAGGAATTGTAATGGAAGTGCCACTCATCAGTGCTGTTGGTTTGTTGATGTTATGTGGGTGGTACTTTTACCTTGAGTGTGCCTAAAACTATCTTGGCCTAAGCAGACTTCAATACCGTTTATGTGGAACACCAGTTATCTGTCTACAGAGATGATTAGGAGACTAAAACATGCCACTTATGAGGAAAGACTGAGAGAATTGGGTCGTTTTAGTCTGGAAAAGAGGAAACTGAGGGAGGATCTCATATATGTTTATAAATACTTCCTTTTGGTGGGTGTCAGGAGCATGGGATCTGTCTTTATCAATGATACCCAGTGACAGGACAAGCGGCAACAGAGACAAACTTGAACAAAGGAAGTTCTATCTAAACGTGAGAAGGCATTCATTTAAGGGTGACAAAGCATTGGAACAGGCTGTCCAGAAAGGTTATAGAGTCTTCATCTATGGAGACATTCAAAGCTCACTTGAATATTCCTACTTTGGACTTGATCTCTGGAGGTCCCTTCCAGCTGCTACCGTTCTATGATGCTGTAGCCTGATTATAGGTCTAAGTTGCTTCAGAGGTGCTATGGGAAGATGTCTAACATGTTTGGACAAATGAAACCTCTTACATAGTGCAAGCTTTTTAATTTCTTAGTTCATTTTTTTCCATTGAAGCTGTGCTTCACTTTGGCAAAGGGTACAGAATTCTTTGTGTCTGCTGACACTTCATAATACAAAATAACTATGAGGAAAGCTGCGTGTGATGATGCAAGTTTGTGTCCCAGGTGAGGTGCACTCCCTGTTGTAACTATGATCAATTTTTGATCTGGTGTTTGTGTAATTGTTAAGCACTGAGGTTTGCATTTATTAATTTGTCTAGATAGAGATTTTTTTTTTTTTCAGTTTTCTACCATTTGGGACCACAGCAGCAGATTCTCAATGTAGTCTGGAGCTTTGACTCATTTATCATTTGAGCTAGTGAAATGGCAGACTTCTGCTACTCTTTCTGAATCAATCACAAGGTGGGGAGTTAGATATTTTCTTGGAGCATACATTTGCAGTGTCTGTAGCCATTATCAGGGGCACAGCTTGCAGGAGGAAGTCCCTAGCTTCCAACCAGCTTAAGCTAATACGCATCACGTTACCTATTTCCAGTCCAGTAGACTGGGGCCTGCACAATCTGCAGAAGTGTTGTGGGATAACTTCTTTAGAAGCTCCTATGAATCTAAAATATCCCTTTATTTTTTTGTCAAGTTTTTCAAAAGATTATGGTCTATCATTCTTACATTATTTATGTTATTGTTACTGATGTGCCACAATTTATGATAATAGCATTCATCTGAAATGTGTGCATCGCTCTATGAAATTTAAAAGTGTGTTCAGCAGGAGAGCTTTCTTGGTGGGTCAGCATGCTAAATAAATACATTGCCAGGCTTTCTATTTTGTTATGAACCTGAGACTTGTTAAAACTTTTCTTCTGTTTGATTAACAGGTAATGCTCTGCCACAGGACATTACATGTTTAGCAGCAGACCGCATGTTGATGTTCGCCTCGTACGACAATGTTCTCCATGCTTTTGCCAGGAACAAAGAGGTTTTTATTAGTTTACTTAACTGATTTGTAGTACAAAATAGTTGTGTAGTGTTTGTATTTTCAAGACAGTTAATTTTCTACAAATGTCTATTTCCATAGATATTTAGTACCTTCAATTTTAGGAAAATAAAAAAGCATGTTGACTTTGCTCTTATTCTTCTGTTTTAATGGCTTACCTGTGTATTAGTTACAATAATTAAGTAGCTTCTTGAAGAGAAAAAATAAATTAATTTGCATAAATTAATTTAAGTAATTAAAAATACTCAACGTATTTTTGTCAACAGTTTTAAATGTTCAGTGGTTTGAATGGGTGGATGCTTCTGCTAGGTAAAAAACTGGTTGCATGGCCACGCCAGAGAGTTGTAGTGAGTGGAGTTAAATCCACTTGGCAGTGAGTCACAAGTGGTGTTCCTCAGGGCTCATTTTCAGGATCAGTCTTCTAAAATATTTTTTATTAGTTATCCGGATGAGGGTATGGAGTGCACCCTCAGTAAGCTTGCAAGTAATGCCAAACTGGGTGGGAGTGTTGATGTGCTCAAAGGTAGGAAGGCTCTACAGAAGAATCCAGGCAGGCTGGATCAATGGGTTGAGGACAATTATATGAGGTTTAACAAGGCCAAATGTTGGGTCATGCACTTAGGTCACTACAACTCTATGCATTACGCAGGCTTAGGGCAGAGTGGCTAAAAAGCTCTGGCAGAAAAGGATGTGAAAGTACTGGTTGACAGCTGACTGAGTGTGAGCCAGCAGTGTGCCAGGTGGCATGTATCAGAAATAATGTGGCCAGCAGGAGTGATGAAGTGATTGTGTCCTTGTACACTGGTAAGACGGGACTTCAGTTTTGAGACCCTCACTACAAGAGGACACTGAGTTGTTTGACCTTGTCCAGAGGAGGGCAACAAAGCTGGTGAAAGATCTGGAGAACAAGTCTTACAAGGAGTAGCAGAGGTAACTGGGATTGTTTACTGTGGAGAAGTAGAGGCTGAGGGGAGACCTTATTGCTCCCTGCAGCTGCCTGAAAGGAGGTTGTAGTGAGGTGGGTGTTGGTCTCTTCTGCCCAGTAACAAGTGATATAGTGAGAGAAATGGCCTCAAGTTGTGCATGTGGA
Source organism: Ramphastos sulfuratus (assembly GCA_013399055.1). NCBI lineage: Eukaryota > Metazoa > Chordata > Aves > Piciformes > Ramphastidae > Ramphastos > Ramphastos sulfuratus. Next base: position 22,623 of record WBNM01023329.1, on the reverse strand, counting down.
GTTTTAGATCAGATATTAGGAAAAATTTCTTACTGAAAGAGTGGTCAGGCATTTGAAACAGGCTGCCCAGAGAGATGGTAGAGTCACCATCCTTGGAAGTGTAGACATGGCAGTTCAGAACATGGTTCAGTGGCCACGATGGTGCCGGGTTGACTGTTGGACTTGATGATCTTAGAGTTTTTTTCCAAACAAAATAATTCTATAAGTATCAGAGAAAACAATTTACTTTCCAATTCCAGTTGTGTGGCCTTTCATTTGAACTTGCTGTCATGTGTTAGCTGTCTTCAAGTTTTACGTTAACATTGTATGCTGGCTTCTATTGAGAACGTTTTTATTTTGAAATTGCAGGTGGTTCATACCTATGAGGGTCACAAGGCAAGAATACACCTTCTGCAGCCTTTTGGTGATCATGTCATCTCTGTGGATGTTGATAATGTTCTTATTGTTTGGAATGTACAGTCAGAAGGTGAGAGACACTTTCCTTTTTTATAGGATAGCATTGTTAAACATTGAACAATTATGTGGTTGATCTTTCTTTAATGTGCACATTCAGAAGTTGTTTAATCTTAAACAAGAAAAATTCTGAAATGACAGTGCTACCAGTAGAAGTGCTAGACCTGCAATGATTTTTCATTAATGGATCCTACACCACGAGCAGAGACCCAGTAAGGTTCCATATAGGTGTAAAGAGATAATGCTTATACAGACATTGCATTTTAGTGCTCCATTTTCTGGTGAAGATGCAGTACAGCAGTTTTGTGACCATCTCTGAAATCCTATAGTTTCATAATAATTACCTGTGTAAGACTAAATTCTTAAGAGTAATCTTTTGATTGTGTCATTGTAAAGTGCCTTACAAAGTCCTGTTTTAGTGCCCTGAGTATTTTCATGTAGTAAATATTCTTACTGGTGTAATTTCATGCCTGGATGCTGGATCTTGAAAGTGACTGGCAGATAGGCTTTAGAAATTTCAGGTTGCTGTAACAGATAAAAGGCTAACCAGTTGAGGTGTTTTGCTCAGGCAGGAGCAGGAATCCTCCAGAAAGATACAAATCACCAGTTTTGCCAGCATTATTGTGCTAGATAGCCTTATAGGGAAAAAATACACCTTCAAGCCAGCAGATGTGACATTAACAAGTTTAGCCTGTCCTGCTATGCATTAGCTAATCCTTTCATGCAAAAGACACCAGTTATGGGATTTATAAACAACGGTTCTCCTGTTACATTCACCAAGGGATGACAAGCTTGCAGATCTGTAAGGGTAGCCGTACTAACATTGTTTCTTTCTGTTTTGGTTTGGTTTGTGTTTTTTTTCTCAGAGGAGTATCTTCAAATGGATTTTGATAAGGCCACATTTGCAATTTCTGCCATTCTACATCCCAGCACCTATTTGAATAAAATTCTCCTTGGGAGCGAGCAAGGGAGCTTGCAGCTGTGGAATATAAATTCCAAGTAAGATTCCTAATAACATGGATATACTTCATGCTCCACGTTTGTGTGCAACGAATAATGCCAAGTCCTTTGGCACAAGTTTTCATTTGATCTGTCTCCAGGAACAAAGATGCTGCTGCTGCTCCCTGAGCGCTGATGCCTTTCAAATTGCATATTGTTTAGTCTTCCTGGAAAATGTCAAGGATTGTTCTTTACAGTCAGACTGGTGAGACACTGAAATAGGTTGCCCAGGGAAGTTGTGGAGGTGTTCAGGGCCAGCATGAATGAGGCCTTGAGTAATGTGATCTGACGGAGTCTCCGTGCCAATACCACAGGGCACTAGAACTAGATGATCTTCAAGGTCCCTTCCAACCCAAACCACTCTGATTTTTTTTTTTAAGTACAGCTGTGTTGTTTTATTTATTGGAATCACTTAGATTTCTTATGAAAATAATTAATAGTAAATACATATTCAGGCTGCCTGCCACCTTTCTTTCAGGCTTAATTTTCTTTGTTTTTGTGGGTCCAAGGAACTGCTGGCATTTAGTGTGGAGGTAATTACTAGCATTTGATGCTTAAACTGAATGTGTAGACAGGTAGTTCTCTCTGAGCATGATGTAGTAGAGCAGCATCCATAATAGGAGTGTTTCATACCTGCCATGGTCAGATGCTTTTGTAACTTGTGAACATTACATCTACAATGAACTGTGCTGCATGTTAATGTCTGTATGTTAACTCAGCTTGCATAGTCCAGTGTTTTATTTTCAAACTGCTGTATACTTTCAGTGATATCAGTGCTAATTTTTTTCTTTCTTATTTCTATGCTTCGGAGATGCTATTAGGAAATATGAACAAGCTAAAAATACAGATATAAATGTCTCTGCTTACAGTACTCTTACTGTTCTTCAATACCTTTAGCTGCATCTGAGATGACAGTCTTCTCTAGGTGGTTTCGTTTCTTTTTGTAATGTGTAAAGACTTATGGAACTGTTACCAATGTTTTAGCAATGTTGCTGAGTTAAGCAGTCACTGGTTTTGACTGTTCCCCACACAGGTATCTCGTAGGTGGGCATGGGTACAGTTAGACAAAAAAAAATGCATTGGAAAGTATCATCATCATCATAGAATGGCTTAGGTCAGAAGGGACCTTAGAGATACCTACTTCAGCCTCCTTGCCATGGACAGGGATACCTCTCACCTAGATTCAGTTGCTCAAAGCCTTATCCAGCCTGGTCTCGGACACTTTCAGAGTGAAGGCATCCACAATGTCTCTAAGCAACTTGTTCCAGTGTCTCACCACCCTCAGAATAAATAATTTCTTTCTATTGTCTTGTTAAATTTACCCTTTTTTAGTTTGAAACCATTACACCTTGTCCTATCACTATGCTTCCAGATAAAAGTCTACCCCATCTTTCCTCTAGGTCCCCTTTAAGTACTGTATAAGACTGCTACAAGGTCTCCCTGCAACCTTCTCCTGGCCAGACAACCCCAGCTTTCTCAGCCTATGTTCATAGAGGAGGTGCTGCATACCCCCTACTCATCTTTGTGGCCCCGCTGGACCTGCTTGAGCAGTTACTTTGCAGATGAAGGATTTGTTTTTTCTTAGGAGTTGGGCTAAGACTGTCTTTTTATGTTGATGTTAAGAATTCTGAAGAATTGTGTTAGGATCAGAAGTACATGGGGATCAGCTGGCACAGAAGAGGTCTTCTGCCCTATTTGTAATTTGTAATTATGTCACTTTTGGGTTATTACTGCACATCACTAACTTGTTCAATAAAAATTAACCATGTTTTATTCTTAACCTTACTTACTGTACTTTTTTTTTTTTTTTCCTTTTAACTGATTTATAGGGACAGAAGCTGACGTACTTTTTCTTGTAAACATATATGAGACATTCATTTTGTTGGGAAAATGCAGAAGAGTTAATAATTTATGCTTTCTTTTTTTTTTTTTTTGTTCCCTCACCCAGCAAACTCTTATACTCATTTCCAGGATGGCGCTTAGCAGTCACAACTCTTGAACAAGTTAGTATTTTTTCTGTCTTACTTTCTTACATAACTGGTCAGGAATAAGAGGCAAAATATAATTGTTTAAAATCACAGCAAGAAACATTACTTGTATTCTCTCAGGTAGTTTTTAATAATCCTCTTGAGCATTTAGGTGTTGAAGGTTCTATTATCTGCCCTTCCTCTAATCGTAGCTCTGTTGTGTTTAGTGTCTTAGTTGTTTTGTGTTCATAGTGTCTGTAGTCTTTAATTACTGAATGATGCAACAAATTCACAGAAACTGTTTGCAAGGTGTGTATCATGTAACTTTGCTAGTAGCTTTTTGCTGAATTTATTTTGCTTTGGAGGTTAATAAAATACAGATTTTGCCAATTCAAGAAAATATTTTGGAAGTATATTTGTTGTATTTTTCTAGATGCAAAACCAACTAAAACTTATTGGTAGCATTGATGGCAGCTTTGAAAGTGGTCTGCAGTTTTCTTTTTAAATGGGGGTTTGTGGCAGGCTGTATACAGTCTACCAGAGCTACATAAAATTTACTGAAATGTTTTTCAAAGGAGTTCCAGCTTATGTTTTCATCCATTAGAGACTAAGTACAAAATCTTACATCTCTTGTTTATTGTTTTTTTCAATGTATCAGATGTTCAGTCATGTTAATACAGACAGAACACCTCAGGTGCCACCTTTCTTTACTATTTATCGTGGACTTACATACATTCTCTTGTACGTATCAGTGGTAGGTAGTGTAGGAATAAACTCATTTCAGTTACTGTTCCAATTTTTCTTGCAGGCTCCAGCAGTGGATGTTGTTGCTATTGGTCTTGTGTCTGGTCATATCATTGTACATAATATTAAATTTGATGAAACTCTGATGAAATTTCAACAAGACTGGGGCCCCATTACAGCAATATCTTTCCGTACAGGTAAGTCTTAGCACTTTTAATGAAAATGTGTATAAAATCACTAAAACTAACTGGAATGCAGGAACATATGTTTTTATAAAGCATTTCAGAATCAAAATTTGGGCTGAGAGTTTTAGTTTTGAGAGGATGCAAATAATCCAGAGAAGCTGTCAGTAAGCAAGGGATATCGTGCAGCTTCGTTGTGCTGTTTTATAGCATTTTCTTGTGTACTGATTCAGAGCAGAGGAAATGTGACATATAGTGCTCCTTTTTTCAAAGAAAAGTAAGATAGTGTTTACAAAGTACCAAGAGTTCATAGAGTTGTCTGAGTTAGTGCAAAGTATTCACTGCACTCTTAACATCCAAACCTTTTTCTCAAGTGTCATTCCCCTCCAAGACAAAGTTAGAATATCTATATCTTACTACTGAATGTAGTACCAGGGAACATGATTTACATGTACAGCTTTTTTTTTGTCTAATGATGAGCACATACTTGTTACTAAAGCTTCTATGTTGATCCTGCTTACAGAGCTGTTGATACTGAATCTAATCCCATTTCTTGCAAGACAAGGCAGTCTTGCAAAACTAAACAGATAGTGATATATGTAGACCCTACTGAGGAAGAGTGCTGCTAGTGTGACTTGTGGAAAGAGTGCCTTTTTGTGTCACACATTTAACTCAAAATGTTAATGACATTAATTAACTTCCCTGGCCTGCTTGAATGAGTGACTTTCAGAAATTCTCTAATATCTCTCCCTTCCTGTATTTGTAGTTAGGAAATTCAGTGTAAATACAACCAGGTTGTTTTGAACTCATGTACTCATTTCAATCTTTGAATAAAGTGCTCTTCATTTAAATTAACTTGGAAAATTTCCCTATCTGTAAAGCTCTTCTGAAAAAAAAAAAAAACAAACCAGAACTAGGCTTGTCTGGTTTAGTTATCTATGATGTGCCAATTGGAAACTGGTTTTTGTTTTGTTTGTTTGGAATTTTTTGTTTTGTTTTGTTTTGTTGGAATGAAAAGATGGATTACCAATTATGCAGGATATTTGGTGGAATTCTGTCTTGATATGATAAGGTTTAAAACTTACTTGAATATATGTTACATTTTTGTAAGTTAGTGTGATGTGTTTATCTCCTTAATATTACACAGGACAAACAGAACATAAGCAGAAATTCCATGAATTGAGATTTTAATTTATCTTTAAAATGGTTGAAAAAATATGTAATAAACTTCTGAAATTTATTTTTGCTGGCTGTTGAGCCAAAAACTTAAGAGGATTTAAAAAAAACTAGTAACTTCAGTACCTGAAGGGGGTCTACAAGAAGTCAGGAATGGACTTTTTGCAAGGGTGTGTAGTGATAGGACAAGAGGGAATTGTTTAAGCTTGAGAAGGATAGATTTAAACTGTATATTAGAAAAAAAATTCTTTACAATAAGGATGGTGAGATGCTGGACTAGATTATTCAGGGAGGTTTTAAACACCTCCTCCCTGGGGATGCACAAGGCTAGGTAGGAGGCCTTGAGCAATCTCATCTAATGGAGGGTGTCCCTTCCCATGGCAGTGGAGTTGGAACTAGATGATCTTTAAGCTCCCTTCCAACACAAACCATTCTATTAATGACTCTGAAAAATGTCTGGAGTGGTGATACAGTGGCCCTCGCATCCTAAGATGTGAAGGCCAGTAACAGTACAGGTTTTGTACAGGTAGAAAATCATCTGTGTTTTCAGGCAAACCCTTTATATATTGGGTGCTTGCTTTTTAGATATATTGGTTATATTCTATGAAAAACATCCTGGTTTTATTATCAGTGAACTTTGTTTCTTTTCTGTCTGTATTACTATAACATGTGAACCATTTTTAGAATCAACTTGAGAGTATTTTCTTGTGACTTTTGAGAAGTCATTTAGGAGGACCTGGATGTCAAAGAGCAAACCTTTTGAACTTTTTGGTTGGTTTTTTTTTTTCTGATTTTGTTGGTTTTTATTGCTTGTTTTTTGTGGAGCAGATGGACACCCAGTAATGGCAGCTGGTAGTCCAATTGGACACATTGCTTTGTGGGATCTAGAAGAGAAAAAACTGATGTGTCAAATGCAAGATGCCCATTCCACAGCAATAGCTGGTATGTCCTTTGTCCCTGGAGAGCCTCTTCTTATTACTAATGGTGCTGATAATGCTATACGGGTAAGTTACAATAGCTGCTGCTATCTGGTGTTAAGTTTTTGGGGTTTTTTTTTCAGTCCTCCAAAGTGTAAATTTTTTTGTTTGGATTGAAGTAGCAGTTCAAATACAGCAAAACTCAACTTACTGAAGTTACTGACTCTCAACTGATGTGTAGTAGGGCAGTTTAAGGATTTGCTGCTGTGGTGTTATTGCTTCATGATAGCTTTGAAGAAAATGTTGGATCTACTTTTCCAGAAGCATTCTTTGTATCTTTTTTGTGCACTATTTTAAATCTTCATCTGTTTTTATGATGTTTGGGGTCATGAGCAATTGCTGTTGATAAGTCTCTTGTACTGTGTGTCCTCTGATGTTATTGGCCCTCAGTTGAGTGGCAGAATGGACCACAGTAAATAATCAGCTGCTGTAAGTACTTAAAACGATGAAAGTCAGTATGTAAAGTTTGCTGTGCTAGCTCCCAGCTAAGCCTGTTCAACTGCCAAGAGACGTAATTATTGGCAGCATGGCATTTATCAGCTTAATTTCTTTTTTTTTTTTCTCCCTGGGAAACAGGTGTGGATTTTTGATGGACCCGGTGGTATAGGACGTGTGTTGAGAAGCCGAACGGGACATAGCGCACCACCAACAAAAATCAGATACCATGGGCAAAATGGACAGCAGATTCTTAGTGCAGGTATGAATTCTCATTCTTTGGTCTGATTTCATACTGTGATAAAGAAAAAGGTGCAGAGCAAAGTGGCTTCATTTTACTAATAGAATAGATTGTACTTTAAGTGTTAGGTGTATGTCTTTATGAAATGTAATAAATTATTAATATAGACAGTATCATCTATGACTGTTACAGTTTCACAGTTTCCCTAGGAGGGTGTGTCAGCAGTCAAGTCAAAAAGTAGTTACAACCTGAAAAGCTTTTATTATCCATATTTACACATTTGCATAAAAATGTTTTTGTTATGTCCTAAGGAGCTGCCAGCTAGTCAGAATGAAAACCTGTAACAACTAGGGAAATCCTGTTAGGACAGGGTAAAACCAACCAGCATAATGCATTTAATTACTTAAAGAAGACAGTCCACTTTTTCCACTAGTTTGAGCAAGCTTTGTGGGTTGCAGTGTCTTTGTAGTTTGTTACAGCTCAATTGTCTGTAGTACATGTTCCCAAAGTCATTTGTTATCAAGATACTAATCTGAAAGTGTGCTACCTCTAAAAGGTAGCATATTAAAAAAATGTATATGTAGGTTCCTTAGGAAATAAGTACTAGATCACACTGTCTTGTGGCCATAACATTTCTGTAATGGAATAATAGAGGCTGGGATTGTTTAGCCTGGAGAAAATGGGGCCATCTGAGAGGTTGTAACAAGGTGGAAGTCAGTCCTTCCTATCAAGTAGTAAGTGATAGGATGAGAGGATAGACTTCAAATTACACCAGGGAAGGTTTATATTGGCTATTAGGAAAAATTTTTTCACTGAGGGGTTGTCCGAGAGTGCTAGAACAGACTGCCCAGGGAAGTGATTGAGTTTTATACCTTCAGGGATGGTGAAAGATGTGTGTATGTGGCACTTAGGATTATGGTTTAGTTGTGGACTTGGCACTGGTATGTTGAACAATCAGACTTGTAAAGCAATTCTATGATTCTTCACCTGATCCTTAATTATTCTGAAGTAATGAAATTATTGATGTGGACAATGTTTCGAAACATTGCACTACTTTTTAATGAAAGTGACACCTAATAAGACACAGCAATACACTGTGCTTAAAATCCTTTGCTGGTTATCTGACTAGTAACTTGAATTCAAGTAACTAGTTACTTGACAGTAATTCAGCTCACACCAGATGAACCATGGTAACAATCAAGAGTTGCTTGATGAATCCTCACATTTGCCTTTGCAGTTTACTGCTTTAGCTATTCTTAAACGTGGAGAGGGCACATAGACAACCATTGTAGTGAGAAACATCTCATGCTTCGGGAGCTCCTATATCTGCAGTATAAGGGGACTAACTCTCAACATTTCATTTTGAACCAGTGGTAAAACTCTGTGCAACAGAAATGAGGTAGCAGTGCTTTGGAGTGCGTTTTAAGTTTCTTAAAAGTGGGATCTTCACTTCACTTGCTTTTACCCTGCTTAACGTTTCTTCTAGTTCCCAGTACTTCTCTATTATGACAGCAAGGAAAGGTTGCTTGCATACTGTAATTGTGTTGTCTTTCAGATACTTTTTTTTTTTAGGTTTGACTAATTTTCTATTTCCTTATTTGTTTGGCCTAGTACAAGTATTTTGTAGTTCTTCTGATTTTTAAAAATCAAACCAGTGCCTTTAATTTTTACATGCATTGTACAGTTTAATTTCCTCTTAGTTTCTGGTTCTGCTTTGTCCATGTCTTTCCCACACAGTGGACCTATCAGTTTCAGGTTTGAGTATTCTGTCCCTCAATTAATTTCCTATCAATTCTGTGAACGTTGGTCACTGGGTAGAGGAGGGAAGTCCTGTTAGTGTTCTGGTTTACAGGAAAGATGGACAGCTCAGCTTTTACCATTTTTGTTTGACTACCTTCCTGAGTAATCTAGACAAAGTTCTTAACCAGCAACTTTATGTCTTGGTTATACAAAGGATGAAAAAAGAAATATTGCAGTTGGTGAGAGCATAGAGTCATGGGGAGCATTTGAAACTGTTACAGAGGTGTTTGACGGATGCAACAATTTATTGAAGGTTTTAATCATAGAAGGCTTGGAACAGCTAGATACTGTGGTGGAGGAAGGATGGGGACAGGGAACTGCACATGCAGAAGACATCTGTAATAGAGGTGTCATTCTGATTGTGTGTGGAGCAAAGTAGTAGGGAATGGGATGTAGGCCATAGAAAACTTGTCTTCATTAGTTTTGCTGCTTTTAGTGTATCTGTATTCTTTCTTAGTAAACACTTTATTATGGTGTTTGAGGTTTCTTGGGACTTAATCTTCTACTTTTCCTGCTCAGATAGCTTACAAGTAAACATGAAAATGATTTTTGCTCCTCACTGCTCTCTACTAATATTTTGTCAGGTCAAGATGGAACTTTGCAGTCTTTTTCAACAGTGCATGAAAAGTTCAATAAAAGTTTAGGACGTGGTAAGTATTTCAGTGAAAGTACAAATAGTGGTGAACAAAGCCCAGAAAAGTGTTTATGTAAGCAGGAGCTAGGGAGGCCTTATTTTCCCTTTGGCTGTTGTATAAAAGCTATTCACCTCAGTTGTTCAGCAAGCTCAGATGTATATAAAATACACTCTTAGAGTTGATGGTACTTAAGTATTTTCTGTAGCCTGGCAGTGTAGGTTATTTCACTGTGGCAAGTATTGGTCATGATTATGATGGATATGAAAAATGCATAAACCAGTATCTGGCATTTTAGTACATGTAATTACAACTTTCTACATCATTCTCTTTCCTTTCAGTTGACTAAATTACTAGTTAATTCTTACTTCAGTTCCTTTGATTTACTGTAGAGATTAGTTAAAAACCCACATCTTCCACGCAACGCCATGGTTAAGGGACACTTCTTTGTACAGTTCAGAGACCAGGGCCCAGGAAGACTTTAAATCGTTCTTATTTTTAAGTTACCTCTCTTTATATTCATATGGATATATATAGGCAGATATATTTAGATAGACATGTATAGATTAACTGATAGCATATATCCTTTGGGCTTAAATTTGAAAATCCTGGCTCTTTGGTTGCTGAAAGGACTGGATGATACCTATGCCTATAAAGCAATATGTGTGGTTTTAGCTATGATGGGGGGACCTCTGCCTTAGGATGTCAGCAGATGATCCTGCAACACATTGTGCAGTACATCCATGAATGTAATAGGTTAGTGATGTACTCAGCATCACATGAATTTTGACAGGAACTCTGTTACTAGCGCTTCAGATTCTAAGTAACAGCAATGCTGTTTCAATGTTTAATTTTTTTCTGCATTCAGTAGAAGCTTTACATTTAGTAATTATTTTTTAACTCATTATTGTCATATCTAGCCATGAGATTGATACACTTCTTTTTTTTAAGGTTCGATCAACAAAAAGAAATCAAAAAAGAAAGGTCTTAAGCTTGATACGATGGCACTTCCACCAATTACAGTCTTTGCTTCAGGTAAGTAATCTTTGAGGTACATTAGAGAGCCCAGCAAATTTTTATTTTATGTTTTAACCCTTAAGACACTTGAAACCCCATGCTGTAGCAAGATGAGATTCTGTGGCCCTTTGTGAGCTGTTGAATAATAGCTTCAAATGGTGCTTTTACTTGGTAAACGTCTATTAAATAATAACGAGGATTTTATCTCAAATGTTTTGTATAACTGGCTCTGAGAAACACAATATTCTGCTGTACATATTATTCTAGCCTGGAGAATCAGCAGTTAAGGAGGATGAAGATCTCTTGCAGCTGAGGAAACCTTAGTTACAGGGGCTGATTTTGATTCCCCGTTTCCTTTATTTGAGTCATTTCTCAAGTAGATGTTCAGTTGTGCTACTCATTTGTAATTCAGCATGCAAATAGTCAGTCTAGCTTTCTGAAGCAGAATTGCAATTATCTTCCATCTCATCGAAATGTCCTTCTCTTAAGACAAAACAGACTTCCAAATTTGAAGTGTAGCTGTTCCTTTATCTTCTGAGGATGGTTGATTGTTTCATTTGTTGGAAGGTTTGAATTTAAAATTTTGTGTAGTCCTTTGACTACATATGTGTCACAGGATAATGCATGATATCTCTTCCCCCACCCCATCGCTTTACCACCTCCTCTCTCCCTCTCTCCCTTTACCAGGAGATAAGGAGAAAAAAAAAAAAGAGAGAGAGTTTTAATTGATTTACACAAAATAGTTTACTCCCCTGCTACAAAAGTATCATTTTCTAATTATTATCTAATAGTGGGGGATATATATGCACAGTATGTGGTTCAAACCACTATAATATGGTATTTATATTTTCAGACTTCAGCGATGCAGATTGTCTGTACATACTTGCTGCAAATGTGTGTGTGTATATATATGCACTTTAAAAATAAATATGACCTGCCTGATTGATTTAAGATATAGAACTACCTTGAATGTGTCTGTAGAGATAAGAAAAAAACATTTATTTAACCCCATTTTAATTTAGAGTTTTTTTCTTTTTTGCTATATTGTCTTTGTTTGTAACTGATACTTGTAGTCTTCAAAGTTCTACAGTTACTCAGTTTCATGCTATTTTCTTTAATGTATGAATTCCTGAAAAGAATGCAAACCTTTTTCATTATTTAGGTCACCACATGTCATATTTGTCTGTGAAGTTTCAATACCTAGTATTTGAAGGATGATTTTCCTGCAAACGCAGAAGTCTTTTGTGACATGAAGCAGACTTTGCTCTTACAGCATTTTTTAAGTTATTTAATCTACCAGCTTCTGCTACTGGAAATTCCAGAGTCAGTTGAAGATGTTTATACATCAAGCAGTTTAAACCATTTAAGTTCAGATATGCTTTTCAAAATGCATAGGTTCCAGTATGCAAATACATGAAGCATAACATACCAAAAATAACTCATGTGTGGTTTTCTTAGCATTTGAGTTAAACTGTCATATGCACAGTGGTTTGCTTGGTGTTTTTCCTGAATGTGATAGCCATCTGACTATCTGATAAGAACACTAAATATGAACTTGCTCTGCACAAAGGTCTTACAAAGTACTTCTATCATATTGGAAGAGCTTCTTTCATTTAAGAATAATTGTTTCTAAAAGAGTATGTTATATTGCAGAAGTGGCACATCAGAGTGACTGGGATAGTATCGTTGCCTGCCATCAAGGGTATATAACCTGTACAACTTGGAACTATCAGAAAACTTGCATGGGTGCTCATAAACTGAGACCAGAAGAATTTAGCAAACACAAACCTATCGATACGTATGCAACAGTAAGTTTATTTATGATAATATTTCTTCAGTATTACAGTATATTATATTTTGCTTTCTCTTTATATAGAAGCAAAATTTAGAATGAAAAGCATTTTTGAACATGTTTTAGTTGCTCTGCAAAAGGCTTTCTGCCAGCTCAGTGTGTCCTGCTAGCCATTTCTTAATGTGTATGGTCTCAAGAAAAGTGCTGCATATGTGTTTTTGCCATCCAGGCTAAATGCAGGTTTTATTTCCAATTAAAATAGGTGGTTGGTGTTTAGCTTTAGTCTGTCACAATGATGTCATATTGTCTATGGTGATGTTTGCTTCGTGAGTGCAAATTGCTGAATATATCTTAATTTATGGTAATAATGAATTTCCAAATTGCAGGAAAGATATTTCCTTTCAAAGTGCTTTACACCTTGAGCTGGGCACAATGAAAGTCAAGCACTGAATGAAAGAGTGTTCACTGAGGCTTATGAGCTTGCAAGACAAATAGTTGTTGTGGCATATTTGATGTGCTAGACATGCTAAAACTATTCTTTGTTTTTCTGACCTTATGCTTAGTAGCTAAGCAGTGGACAAGTTCAATTCAATTCTAAATACGTATTTGTTTGGGTTTTTTTTTTTAACTAGTAGATCCTTTACACTGTATCTTTCCAAACATATCTAAACCATTGTTTCTTAGTTTCTTACTATTTAAACTCCATCTGAGTTAAACCTATTTTGAGGTACCATTGGTGATATGGGCACTGAAAGTAGCATGCAGTTACTGTGCTTGGGTTTTATTTTGGGAATTGAATTTATGCCTGTCTTGGTTTATATAATTTAGTTTGCAGTGTTGATATTATTAGATATTACTTTTGACTAATGTCTCCAAGTCCATATCTCATTGTCCTTCAGTCAGTATTTCATTATCCTTCTTGGGCATGCACTGCTATATTTATTACTATTTGACTGTTTTAGGAGCTCCTTTCTCTGCTTTTTTTTTTTTTTTTTTTT
>WBNM01023328.1:3969-24218 GCA_013399055.1 Ramphastos sulfuratus | reverse complement strand
TTGGGCTCTTCTGCCAGGCAACCACTAACAGAACAAGGGCACACAGTCTCAAGGTGTGCCAGGGGAGGTCTAGGCTGGATGTTAGGAGGAAGTTGTTGCCAGAGAGAGTGATTGGCATTGGAATGGGCTGCCCAGGGAGGTGGTGGAGTTGCTGTCCCTGGAGGTGTTGAAGCAAAGCCTGGATGGGGCACTTAGTGCCATGGTCTGGTTGCTTGGCTAGGGCTCGGTAATGGGCTGGGTAATAGGCTGGGCTGGATGAGCTTGAAGGTCTCTTCCAATCTAGTTGATTCTGTGACTCTATGATTCTATGTCTCTATGATTCTATGATTCAAGTCCCTGCTGACTGCAGGGAAGTTGGACTGGATGACCTTCAGAAGTCCCTTCCAACCCAGACCAGTCTATTCTGTGATTCTGCCTTGTGGGTACTGCTGCAGTCCGGCTGCGTTTCACTAGCATCTCCACGTGCACAGGTTATTGCTTTAGGCAATGCTTCTGAGAAGCTCAGGCAGTGCAGGGGGAAGTTCAGGCAGTGCAAGCCACTGCTGCCCCGTTTGAATGAGCAGGGCTCTTTGGGACATGCATTGCACAAGCTTAGGGCTGTATGATCAGACCTTGCTGTCCACTCTGTCTGCAGTGATGGCTCTGATCGGATCACAGAACGGCTTAGGTTGGAAGGGACCTTAGAAATCATCTCCTCCAGCACTCCCCTTGTCAGACCCCACCTCCAATACTGCATCCTGTTCTGGTGTCCCCAGCATGACAAGGACACAGAGCTGCTGGAAAGAGGCCAGAGGAGGCCACAAAGCCGAGCCAAGGCTGGAGCATCTCTGCTGTGAGGACAGGTTGAAGGGGAGCTGGGCGTGTTCAGCCTGGAGAAGAGAAGACCTTAGAGCTGCCTGCCAATAGCAGAAGGGAACCTCCAGGAAGGCTGCAGAGGGACTTTCCTGAGTCAGGTCAAAGGGGAATGGTTTGAAGCTGAGGAGGAGCAGGGTTAGACTGGAGCTGAGGCATAAGTTCTTCAGTAGGAGAATGGTGAGACTGGAACAGGCTGCCCAGGGAGGCTGTGTCTGCCTCCTCCCTGGTGATATTTAAAGCCCTTGAGCAGCTGAGTCTATTTTAGGGGTGTCTCTACTCATATCAGGAGGTTGGAGGAGATGATCTCNGGGGGGGCAGAAAATAAGGGTGCTCTTTCCTCCTGCATTTGCTGTGGTTATAATGATGGAAAAATACAGAAAGCTCTGATGGTGCTTGCACTGGAGGGTTTGTGTTCTGAGCCTGAGATAAGGCACTCCAGTAGGTCACAGAAGCAGAAAATCACAGGATGCCTGCACTGTAAACATTTTCTCCTAGGGAAGATAAATGAAACTTTTGTGAATGACTGAGTGTTGTTATTTATGCTTTTTCTTCATCTTGCCTCTGAAAAAGCAGGAGAGATAAAAGGAGATTGATCACCTTTCTAAGGGAACCGGCACTCCGTGGTGGATGGCTCCTACCTTGGAGCAAGTTGTTCTTTGTCTCTTGTTGTTATATCATGGCAAGGAATAGGTCTGTGCAGGTAGAACTGGGAGCAGAGTTTGGCTGCGAAGCCCTGGTGACTGGAGAGAGCACACAGAAGGGCAAGGACCTCTGCTGCATTTGCATAACTGACGGCAAAAAAACCCCACTACTGCTAATTATCATCTCCAAGCTGCACATGAAACACTGAGATAGCTTTAATCCTCCACCTTCAGTCACAGGATGGGACAGGACCACACTTTGAGGCAATCTGATTTGCTTCCCATGGATTTAAAATTCTGCTGCCATTCCCTAATTGCTGTGGAATGTTGGTAATAAAAGCAGGGCATTATCACTGCATCTGGATTGTACAGTACTGGAATAGTTTGCATTTCTTTAGTCTCATTTACCACGGGGAATTTAGCAGTAACCTGACTGGTGAACCCACATGATTAATAATCCCTCCTTACCAGAGCTGGAATTGAGACAAATGGTACTTGGAATTATTTTCATGTTTTCCTTCTTGCTGTGCACAGGCAGAAAGCCTGAGACTGGAACAGCATCTTCAGATCCTTAAAGGGTTAATTGCTTTCATCCCTAAACTCTCTGTACAGTTTGCACAAAATCTTCAGTCTCACCCTCCACATCCTCTGAAGAAATTTGCAGCAGAAACTTCTTTAGTGCCTAAAGACAGAATTTCACCAGTACAGGTTAGGAGGTGATTTGCTAAAGACCAGCCCTGTAGACAAGGACCTGGGAGTGTTTGTGGGCACCAAGTTCTGCATGGCACAGCAATGTGCCCTGGTGGCCAAGAAGGCCAGTGGGGTCCTGGGGCTCATTAATAAGAGTGTGGCCAGCAGATGCAGGGAAGTTCCCCTTTCCCTCTACTCTGCCCTAGTCAGGCCTCACCTGGAATATTGCATCCCATTCTGGGCTCCCCAGTTCAAGAGGGACAGGGATCTACTGCAGAGAGTCCAAGGGAGGGCTGCAAGGATGCTGAAGGGCCTGGAGCACTGCCTGATGAGGAGAGGCTGAGAGCCCTGGGGCTGTTCAGTCTGCAGAGGAGAAGGCTGAGAGGGGAGCTGAGCAATGTCTATCACTAACTGACGGCTGAGGGTCAGGAAGAAAGGGAAAGGGACAGCCTCTGCTCACTTGTGCCCTGCCAGAGGACAAGGGGCAAATGATGGGCACAGGATGCCCAGAGAGGTTGTGGAGTCTCCTTCTCTGGAGCCTTTCCAGCCCTGTCTGGATGTGTTCCTGTGCCACCTGTGCTGGATTCTTCGGTCCTGCTCTGGCAAGGGGATTGGACTGGAAGCTCTCCAGAGATCCCTTCCAACCCCTAACATCCTCTGATCCTGTGAACTTTTCTGAGGTGTTTAGACACATTGCATTTCCAAGGACTGGGGAAGGACTGGGATGAATACTGAAGCCTGCAGTGGTAGCACTCTGGCAGCCAGCACACCTGTCACAGAGAGCAGCTCCTAGTTCTACCACTCCTCCTAAGGTCTGCTTTTGTCTGAGCTGGTGAGTTTGACCATGCTCGGACAGCAGAGTATTTAAACAAAGCCTGGTTTGAACCAAGGCAAGCTTTTAATGGTGTAAAATCCACAGAGGTTCTCAGTAGCACTTCCTTTTGAGCAAAATCTCTCTACAAGAAAATGCAGGAATTCAGTTTTTCAGAATTAAGAGGGTGACAGAGGAAGAACTAAACATATTAGAGGAAGGATTAGCTCTGGTTTTGGCTAGAGCAGGATTAATTTTCTTTATAGTAGCCAGTGTGGGGCTTTGCTTTGGAAACAGTGTTGGTAGCACTGGGGTGTTTCAGTTCCTGCTGAGCAGTGCTCACACAGGGCCAAAGAAGCTGTGAGGGGACACAGCTGGGACACCTGACCCCAACTGACCANCCACATCTGGAATATTATGTCCAGTTCTGGGCCCCTCAGCTCAAGAAGGACCTCAGGGAACTGCTTTAGAGAGTCCAGTGCAGGGCCACAAAGATGCTGAAAGCAGAGGAAGATCTTTCTGATGAGGAGAGCCTGAGGGAGCTGGGGCTGTGCTGCTGGGAGAGGAGGAGACTAAGAGGTGACCTCATCAATGTTGATAAAGATGAGTGCCAAGAGGCTCTGCTCAGTGATGCCCAATGCCAGCACAAGGGACAATGGTGGAAGCTGAGGCATAGGAAGTTCCATGGAAAAACGAGGAAAATTGTTTTCCCTGTGAGGGTGGCAGAGCCCTGGAACAGGCTGCCCAGGGTGGGTGTGGAGTCTCCTTCTCTGGAGATATTCAAAACTCACCTGGATGTGTTCCTGTGTGACCTGCTCTAGGTGCTCCTGCTCTAGCAGGAGGGTTAGGATGGATGAGCTTTTGAGGTCCCTTCCAGCCCATAACTTTCTGTGAGTCTGTGATTCTCTCCCCCAGTCCTGCTGCAGGGAAAAGTGAGTGAGCAGATATGCTGGGCTTGGTTGCCAGCTGAGGTTAAACCAGTGTGGCTTGAACTGTCTCTTACCATGCTAAGGTGCAAGGCATGAGAAGTGGCAACATCTGCCTTGCACACAAGTGTGCAAACAGCTACATGCTCTGTGTCCAGCAGCAGAAGAACATCCCATAATTACCTGGGTATTCAGTTTTCCTGTAGCACTGTTACAAGTACTTCATCATCATCACAGAATGGCTCAGGTTGGAAGGGACCTCAGAGCTCATCTGACCCAACCTCCTGCCACAGGCAGGGACACCTCTCAACTAGACTCAGCTGCTCAAGGCCTCACCCAGCCTGACCTTCAACAACCCCAGGCAGGAGGCAGCCACAGCCTCCCTGGGCAGCCTGTGCCAGAGTCTCAGAACCCACCTACTGAAGAACTTCTTCCTCAACTCCAGGCTACTTCCAGTCATGCATTGTACATTATGACCCTAAAAGTGTAGCTCAGACTCATGAAGAAATAGTTTTTGTCTGGTGAGAGTTCAGGACCCTGGCAGTGCCTATATTTTGCATTTCCCTCCCCTTTCCTTGCTGCTCTGAAGGATGTGCCCTGGCCCCAGCAGCTCATTTCCCACAGTCTCAGACATCTGATGCCTGCTGCTGCCCTTGACCAGACCAGAATGGTTACTGAGCCATGAGAGATAACCTTAGCCCAAGTTCTTGGCCATACTTCATGAGTTTCCAGGCCAGCTCATGTAGGCTTGATGAACCTATCGCAGCTGTGGTTTAATGGGTATAAGCAATTAAGTAATTATAAATCAATGAGCTCTGTAACTCTGCTATTACAGTAATTACATTTTAAAAGGCCCTACTTAGTTACAACTCAGGGATTATTTACAGGCAATAATTAAGGTCAAGCTGACTTCCTCCTGTTACACAGAGAATTTGTATGAGCAGCATGCCAAACAATAATTAATTTAAGGCAAACCTAATTGCCTGGTGTACTGCAGCATGTCATTATCCCAGGCAACGTGCTCCTGTGTCTAGCCCTGGTTGTATTTTTCAGGAGAAAAGATGCATTTAAAAAAAAAACAAAAAAACAAACAAAAAAAAACCCCAAATCATCTTAACCTGTAACTTTTCAGGCTGTTGTGTTTGTTTGCTCGTTTTGCCATTTCCCACAGGAAAGGGAATAGAGTATCAGGGGAAAGAGGATGGCACATTCCAGGTATGAAGCAACCCCATGAAGAAAGAATAGATGGGAAAAATTAGTGCTATCGTTTTACAGGATTATTCCCCCACAGAATGTTTCCTAATGCCTTGTCTGGTCTAGTTTGAAAAGATGCAAATGATGTCATTTTTTTATTGCTTCCCTCAGGGGAGATTATTCCAGCCTAATAACACTCACAGTTAGGAAATTTTACTGATGTTCAAACTGTTCTTCTTTTACCTGACTTTACCCCCTTGCTCCTAGGTGTAAAGTCCCCCGGGGCAATGGAGAGCAGCTCCTCTCCTGCCTGGGTGTTCTGAGCCAAGCAATACACAAGCATTTCTTCACAGCTTTCAGCCACTCAAGTGCAGAGACAGAATCATGGAATCATAGAATGGTAAGGTTGGAAGGGACCTCAAGGATCATCTAGTTCCAACCCCTTGCCATAGGCAGGGACACCTCCCACTAGTACAGGTCACTCAGGGCCTCGAATATAGCAGCAGATCCAAAAGAGGTCAGAGGACTGAGCAAGTTCTTGAATTCTACTCAACAAGCCAAAAGCTAAAGGCAGAAAATTATCTTTCTGTACATGTGGACCCTCAGAGCTTTGCCCCAGACGATGCCCACTGAGCAGTGAAGCATTCTCTTACAAATGAGTTTCTTTTCCAGTTAGGAGGAAAAGTCACCTCTGAGGCTGGCAGGCTCCAGGCAAGGTGAATCTGTAGGGTCAGCACAGAGTCATAAAGGTAGAAAGGGACCCCATGGGGTCTCTGCTCGGAGTCCCATCACAGCCAAACATGAATTATGAATGAAAATGCAGGCCNGGACTGTCAGCACTTCTGGGGTTCTGGTCAGCCTCTACCCTGACCTTGGTCATGAAGCAATGTTCTCTATCCAGACTGGCAGGCTGCTCCTTCTAATACCCAGCCTAGACCTCCCCTGGCACAACTCGAGACTGTGTCCCCTCCTTCTGTTAGTGGTTGCCTGTCAGAAGAGACCAACCCCACCTGGCTACAACCTCCTTTCAGGTAGTTGTAGACAACAATGAGGTCTGCCCTGAGCCTCCTCTTGTGCAGGCTGCACACCCCCAGCTCCCTCAGCCTCTCCTCACAGGGGTTGTACAGGGCATTTTGGGTCTCCAAAGCCCTCAAGATCATGCATTCCCCAATGCTTCTTGATGACTCCATTTTCTCATTGAAAAGTTTTCAGTTTGATTTGTTTTGTTTTTTTTTTTTCCTTTATACCAGGTCAGAAACTGATCTTGCCCTTGATAGTTTTCTGGGATTCTCTTTCATGTTTGCTGTCCACTTTCCAGTGAACAGAGGAGCTTCCAAAGGTGGCAGCATGAAAAGTGTCTGATGAGCTTCGAAAGGGCAGCACAGATGTCTCTGGCTATGGGTTGGATGCACATTTGTGAAGTCACCTTCCCTCTCTGGGTTTGACTCTCCTGCTCACTGTTCATTTATTTAAGTGGTAAATCTGAAGAAAACCAAAAACAACAACAACAAAAAAAAGCAAACAAAAAAACACACAAAAACCCACCACCACCACCACCCAAAAAAAACCAACCAAACAAAAAAACCCAAACCAAAACTACCACCACCAAGAACAGCAACAGAGGAGGAACCTCTTAAGAGGACAGCCTTGTGTGCAGGCAGTTCAGAATTCAGTGGCATCACAAGAGGCACTTGTTAAAGTGTCCCCAGGTTTCTGCTGCCTGATGAGACCTCTGACTTTGGCTGACCACTGCCAGTCCCATGCAGCAATCTTCCTGCATTATCTGTGTGAGAGGTGGAACCTTCCACAGCAAACAGCCCTCCAAAACTTCTCAATGTGTGCATCAGATCACCTCGCTGACATCTCCTAAGGGGGATTAGTTTTCAGACCCTGGTGGTGCCACTACCTCTTGCCACCATGCCCCCCACCCCCAGCTTCATTCCTGCTCAGTGCTCCTCTGTTTTCTCTTCGCTCCTGCTACTGAACAGGCACTAAACCTTTCCCAGCTCCACCTCACCAGTGCAAACCTTCTCCTCTTTTTAATCTCTGCTGGCACTGGATAATTCAGTCACCTCCTGGTGCCTCTCCCTGGAATCTATCAATATATCTCACAGTCTGGAAGCCTTGATTATCACCTTGGAACTGCACTCCTCCCAGCTGGAGGTTTCACTGATAAGCAGAAAATGCCTCTGCTCTTTGCAGCAGCAAGTGTAGTGAGCATAAATTTTAGTCACATTTTATGATTAATTTTTAGCTACCAAGCTTTAGTCTTGCAGTCTTCTGAAGCCCCCTGCTCCTTTCTGCTTTCCTCTTCTTCACTTCCAGATGCCTTATTTCTTGAACTAGGCTTCTCAGGCTCAGCATTCCAGGTAAAGTCTGGCTGGGAGTTGGAAATGGATGATCTTTAAGTTCCTTTCCAACACAACCCATTCTTTGTGCCCCTTGGTCCCATAATTGAGGCTTGGAGCCTCAATACAGAGAGGACATTGACCTGATGGAGAAGGTCCAGATGAGGGCCATGAAAATGATCAGGGGTTTGGAACATTTCTGTGAGGAGGACAGACTGAGGGAACTGGGAGTGTTCACCCTGGAGAAGGCTCCAGGGAGACCTAATAGCAGCCTTTCAGTACCTGAAGGGGCTACAAGAAGTATGGAGAGAGACTGCTTGCAAAGGCCTGCAGGGCCAGGATGAAGGCAATGGCTTCAAACTCTCGAAGAGCAGATTGAGATTGGAATTTAGGAACAAATTCTAAACCATAAGGATGGTGGAACACTGCAACAGGTTGCCCAGGGAGGTAGTTGCATCCTGGATGCTGGAGTATGAGCATCCCATACACAAGGTGAGGCTGGACAGGGCTCTGGGCAACCTGATCTAGTGGAAGATGTCTCTGCTGACCACAGAGGAGTTGGACTGGATGAGCTTTGGAGCTCCCTTCCAACCCAGACCATTCTATGATATTATGGTAATAACAAAAACAGATATTTCATGTGTCTGTCAGGTTGTGCTCTGCTATACACATCCAAGAATGATGTCAGCCTCTCTCATGTATTTGTTGTTCAGTGGTGGGGTTTTTTTGGTATGGCAGGATTATATTTACTCAAGTGCAGTCTGTGCTCAGTTCAACCCCCTGCCTCCACAGCCTCCACACCACCCTCTGGTCAGTCATTCCCATTCTGTTTTCATTCAACTGAATATACTTCTCTTGTAAATTTAGCATCTTCCACTCAACCTTCTTGGTTAATTGTTGTTTAATTTAAGTTTCTTAGTTTTTCTCAGTGATAACCACAACAGCCACCAGCATTTTCTGAGGCTGTCCTCTGTATTTTGTTCACCAGTAAAGTCACAGAATCACAGAATTGTCAGGGCTGGAAGGGACCTCAAGGATCATCCAGTTTCAACCACCCTTGCCATGGGCAGGGACACCTCATACTAGATCAGCTTGCCCAGAGCCACATCCAGACTGGCCTTAAGAACCTCCAGGGATGAGGCTCCCTGGGCAACCTGTGCCAGTCTCTCACCACCTTCACGATGAAGAACTTCTTCCTAACATCCAATCTGAATCTACCCACTTCTAGTTTTGTTCCATTCCCCTCAGTCCTATCACTACCTGACACCTTAAAAAGTCCCTCCCCAGCTTTCTTGTAGCCCACTTCAGATACTGGAAGGCCACAAGAAGGTCTCCTCAGAGCCTTCTCTTCTGCAGACTGAATAACCCCAACTGTCTCAGCCTGTCCCCATAGCAGAGCAGCTCCAGCCCTCTGAGTATCTTTGTGGTCCTTCTTTGGACACCTTCCAGCATCTCCAGACCTTTCCTGTATGAGAGGCTCCAGACCTGGATGCAGTAATGTAATTGCATGACTACAAAACCCAGCAGAAGAATCGGATCAACACTTGTCAGGTTGAATTCCAATCAGTAAAAATCACAGTAGTTATAGTGGGGAAAATAGGCAACAGCTTAGGAAGAGATGGAATGTGTAAGAGGAACACCATAAGATACCTATTTTATGAGTAGGTGCACAGGGAGAAGGACCTGTTCCTGCTTCCAGGTGAAGCATTTCAAGCAAAGGCTGTTTAGGAAGCCCTTTCAAGCACAACAGAATGAGGTCTGCTCTGAAGCCACCCCTTTTGTTTTTTGCTCAACAAAGGTTTGGCTTGCAGTATGATTGCTTTGTAGAGCTCTACACATACACACCTAGGAGTCAAAGTAATAACTGAGGTCTACTCTCACGTCCTTAAGCAAAAATATTTCAAAGGGCACAAGCCTTTTTTAATTTTATTTTTTCTTTTCCTAAGAGCTTGGCTTCTTTTTAAGACTCAAAACAGCTACCAGCACTCTCAGAGATTTCAGCATGTGTGGCTTTGAGCACTTCTGAAAGGTTGCCCATAGAGGTGGGTGCCCAGCACTTGGAAGGAAAAAGAGAAAACAGAAATGATTCCTGAGCTCTTAGGAAAATCTGGCTGCCTTTTAGACAACTCCTGTTCTGTGATCTCTTGCCCTTTGATGTACCAAAGCTGCACGCTGCTGTTTGATGAACTGCTTGTTGACAGATATTTATCAGTGTTTTAAGTGGCTTAAAACAAACCAAAAAAAAAAAAAAAAATAGGGTGAGAGGGGAATCTTGGATTTTGTAGGGATGTAACTAAACTGAAGAGGGGAAGTTAAACAGCCAGACAAGAAATTAATCCAATTCCTCAGCCCCTTCTTGAGAGGACCTGGAGCATATGGGCCTGAAGAGTTTTCTTCCACTCCAATCCTTGATTTCCATCAAGGCTTCATGGTTTTAGTAACCTTACTGGGAAGTTTCTGCACTTATTTCTCCACCACCATATGGAGAGAAAACACAGCAGCTTTTTGTGCTGATGAAAGGAAGTAGGTTACAGGTTAGGTACCACAGNAACCCAGACCATTCTATGATATTATGGTAATAACAAAAACAGATATTTCATGTGTCTGTCAGGTTGTGCTCTGCTATACACATCCAAGAATGATGTCAGCCTCTCTCATGTATTTGTTGTTCAGTGGTGGGGTTTTTTTGGTATGGCAGGATTATATTTACTCAAGTGCAGTCTGTGCTCAGTTCAACCCCCTGCCTCCACAGCCTCCACACCACCCTCTGGTCAGTCATTCCCATTCTGTTTTCATTCAACTGAATATACTTCTCTTGTAAATTTAGCATCTTCCACTCAACCTTCTTGGTTAATTGTTGTTTAATTTAAGTTTCTTAGTTTTTCTCAGTGATAACCACAACAGCCACCAGCATTTTCTGAGGCTGTCCTCTGTATTTTGTTCACCAGTAAAGTCACAGAATCACAGAATTGTCAGGGCTGGAAGGGACCTCAAGGATCATCCAGTTTCAACCACCCTTGCCATGGGCAGGGACACCTCATACTAGATCAGCTTGCCCAGAGCCACATCCAGACTGGCCTTAAGAACCTCCAGGGATGAGGCTCCCTGGGCAACCTGTGCCAGTCTCTCACCACCTTCACGATGAAGAACTTCTTCCTAACATCCAATCTGAATCTACCCACTTCTAGTTTTGTTCCATTCCCCTCAGTCCTATCACTACCTGACACCTTAAAAAGTCCCTCCCCAGCTTTCTTGTAGCCCACTTCAGATACTGGAAGGCCACAAGAAGGTCTCCTCAGAGCCTTCTCTTCTGCAGACTGAATAACCCCAACTGTCTCAGCCTGTCCCCATAGCAGAGCAGCTCCAGCCCTCTGAGTATCTTTGTGGTCCTTCTTTGGACACCTTCCAGCATCTCCAGACCTTTCCTGTATGAGAGGCTCCAGACCTGGATGCAGTAAT
Organism: Ramphastos sulfuratus; assembly: GCA_013399055.1. Taxonomy (NCBI): domain Eukaryota; kingdom Metazoa; phylum Chordata; class Aves; order Piciformes; family Ramphastidae; genus Ramphastos; species Ramphastos sulfuratus. The sequence continues at coordinate 13,294 of WBNM01023328.1, read as the reverse complement.
GTAATTGCATGACTACAAAACCCAGCAGAAGAATCGGATCAACACTTGTCAGGTTGAATTCCAATCAGTAAAAATCACAGTAGTTATAGTGGGGAAAATAGGCAACAGCTTAGGAAGAGATGGAATGTGTAAGAGGAACACCATAAGATACCTATTTTATGAGTAGGTGCACAGGGAGAAGGACCTGTTCCTGCTTCCAGGTGAAGCATTTCAAGCAAAGGCTGTTTAGGAAGCCCTTTCAAGCACAACAGAATGAGGTCTGCTCTGAAGCCACCCCTTTTGTTTTTTGCTCAACAAAGGTTTGGCTTGCAGTATGATTGCTTTGTAGAGCTCTACACATACACACCTAGGAGTCAAAGTAATAACTGAGGTCTACTCTCACGTCCTTAAGCAAAAATATTTCAAAGGGCACAAGCCTTTTTTAATTTTATTTTTTTCTTTTCCTAAGAGCTTGGCTTCTTTTTAAGACTCAAAACAGCTACCAGCACTCTCAGAGATTTCAGCATGTGTGGCTTTGAGCACTTCTGAAAGGTTGCCCATAGAGGTGGGTGCCCAGCACTTGGAAGGAAAAAGAGAAAACAGAAATGATTCCTGAGCTCTTAGGAAAATCTGGCTGCCTTTTAGACAACTCCTGTTCTGTGATCTCTTGCCCTTTGATGTACCAAAGCTGCACGCTGCTGTTTGATGAACTGCTTGTTGACAGATATTTATCAGTGTTTTAAGTGGCTTAAAACAAACCAAAAAAAAAAAAAAAAATAGGGTGAGAGGGGAATCTTGGATTTTGTAGGGATGTAACTAAACTGAAGAGGGAAAGTTAAACAGCCAGACAAGAAATTAATCCAATTCCTCAGCCCCTTCTTGAGAGGACCTGGAGCATATGGGCCTGAAGAGTTTTCTTCCACTCCAATCCTTGATTTCCATCAAGGCTTCATGGTTTTAGTAACCTTACTGGGAAGTTTCTGCACTTATTTCTCCACCACCATATGGAGAGAAAACACAGCAGCTTTTTGTGCTGATGAAAGGAAGTAGGTTACAGGTTAGGTACCACAGATAGAATCGTAGAATCAGAATTCCACTGCAGAGGAAATTGTTGCTAACAAAAGAAATAACAAAAGGGATGCATACCTGGTTGCATTCAGTATCTCAGAAAGACCTGGCTTTTAAATACCACAGCCAGCTGCTGTCTTAATCTTAGTGTGGCACCCACTGGATCCAGAGATCATGCAGCCACAAAGTCTTTCCTTACTGGATGAGGATGGATTGCACCCATGTTTTTCAGGCACACCTTCCAATGCAATACAGCATTCCTGTTTTCAGTCCTGTTGGCACTAATGTGAACCTGGGAGCTTTATTCTAGCCTCTCACCCTCTGCAGACCGAAGGGAAGGTACAGTCAGTGCCTTCCTGAAGGCCTCCTTGCATTTCCAATGGAAACCCTGCCATGTCTTTCCTGTATTTCTGAGCACAACCTGATGCAAATCCAGGGGGGATCAGCAGGAACATCTTGGCTAGCCTGAAGGTGTTCTGGGTGCTACTGNAAGCCTGGATGGGGCACTTAGTGCCATGGTCTGGTTGCTTGGCTAGGGCTGGGTGATAGGTTGGGCTGGATGAGCTTGGAGGTCTCTTCCAACCTGCTTGGTTCAATGATTCTATGATTCTACCTGCGGAGCTACACCCCCAAAGTGTGAGCTGGGCAGCAGCCAGTGCCAACCTGGACACTGGTGTGTCCTTTGTCGTTGCCATAGGTTTAGGGAGCAGACAGATGCTCCTCACCCCTCCCCAGAGGAGTAAAAGAAAAGGCTCCAAACAGGATTGGGAGTTTAAATGGAAGTGATAATCAGAGCTACATAAAACAGTACAAAACCAGGCAACACACACAAAATTTGTATTCAACCTCAGCCCAATTGTCCATCCTGGGCTTTACCAAAGTCTCATTAGGCCAATATTGTCCAAAAACCTTCCCCCCCACCCCTAACCAGGACTTAATACCCCAGGCCTCAAAGCACACCCTTCTCCCCACCCCAGGCCCAAACTGATGCAGTAAAAATTCACCAAGCTGCTGAAGACCCAAAGCCTCCCCCTGAACACCAAACGAGAGAGGGCTAAATGGCAGAGCTGACTCCACAGGCAGTTTATGCAGGGGGATGCAGGTATCATGGGATGGCAGAAGAAAAGATGACATTTTTCCAGTATCCCATCTCCCTGCACCTCTCTGGTGCTTGGAGGACTTCTCTGTGGTTGAGTCTTAAACCCACAGCAGTCATCCACAGCCATGAATGCAGCCCAGGGCTTTGCCTCTCTCACTCCCTCTACCACCCTCATGGGTGGTAAATTCACAAAAGCACCAATGATTTTACAGCTCCAGGTGGTTGCTTTGCTCTTGTACCAACTCCCAGCCCTATCCTGAACTAATTGACATTTCATTCTGCATTCCACATCTCTACTGACCTTTAGCAACGGGGTCGCGTTTTGCTGCCTATCAGACAATTCTTTATAGCAGGAATTATTTCAGCCTTTAGTGGGCTGAAGAAATCTTTGGGTTTCCATCTCGGTGGGGGAGGGTGGCTGTGTTCAATAAGGCTCACAAAATCACATGCAGGTCGTTTCTGAGCCGTGGAAGGGACGAGAACCCTGCTGTGAGTGCAGCCATCTGGGCTTCGTGAGAGATGGAGACACAAACGTTGCCTTTCAGAAGTTATTTGTTTACTTATTCCCCCTAGGCTCTCTCCAAAGATTGTACAAGAGATGCTCAGCTGGAGCAGCAAGGGGAAGATGTGATCACATAGCAGATATGGTTTGGGATGAGCCTTAATCTTCACTGGATCTTCTCAATACACCGTGGATGATATGTAGCTGATGGAAGAGATAGAGGAGAGAAAGCAGCTGGTGTTTTGACTGGCTCTCTGATATTCTAATGATGATTCTTACCCTGTGCCAGGTGCTGTAACAGCTCTAGCTGAGCTTTATTTCGTGTGGATGCAAATAAATAAAGGTTGTGGTTAATTTTCCTGTTTCCTGAAATAAGACTTTATAGGTGTCAGTGAAAACAATGGAATGGAGGCCTGGAAAACACAGGGGACTTCACTACTGGAACTGTGAGACAGAAGTGCTGAGGTGTTAGAGAGCTTGACTGAGTAGGCAGGGAGGAGCCCCTAGTACAGGAAAGATCTGGAGGTGCTGGAAGGTGTCCAGAGAAGGGCCACAAGGATGCTCAGAAGGCTGGAGCTGCTCTGCTGTGGGGACAGGCTGAGAGAGTCAGGGGTGTTCAGTCTGGAGAAGAGAAGCCTCTGAGGAGACCTTCTTGTGGCCTTCAAGCATCTGAAGTGGGCTACAAGAAAGCTGGGGAGGGACCTTTTAGGCTGTCAGGTAGTGATAGGACTGGGGGGAATGGATCTAAGCTAGAGGAGCACAGATTGAGATTAGACCTTAGGAAGAAGTTCTTCATCATGAGGATGATGAGAGACTGGCACAGGTTCCCCAGTGAGGTGGTGGAACCCTCATTCCTGGAAGTTTTTAAGGCCAGGCTGGATGTGGCTCTGGGCAAGCTGCTCTAGTTTGAGGTGTCCCTGCCCATGGCAGGGGGGTTGGAATTGGATGATCCTTGAGGTGTCTTCCAGCCTTGACAATTCTGTGTGATTCTGTGTGACTCTGAGTAGTCTTTGTTAGTTGCTGGGAAAGGCCTGTGAAGGAAGTGGAGAACACTCAGTGCAAATGGAAACTGAAGGCAATGTGGTTCTCCATCATCATCACTATGTGGCTATGATTTGTCACGGATTTTAACATGGCTAAACTTGGGTGGGTTGTATTGGGAATGGTAGGGAGCACACCCTAAACTGACAGCCCATTGTAAGCCCAATGAAGCCCTTGCTTCAAACCAAGCTTCCCAAAGAAAAGGTGGGTGTGTTTTTCACTGTGAATACAAAGAACAGCCTCATCCCTGGAGGTTTTTAAGGCCAGGTTGGATGTGGCTCTGGGTAAGTTGATCTAGTGTGAGGCATCCCTGCCCATGGCAGCAGGCAGGGTGTTTGGAACTGAATGAGGTCCCTTACAGCCCTGACAGTTCTCCAATTGAGTAGAGTATTTACAGTTCACCCAAGGGTCTGTGTGTGACTTAATGAGGACGTGGAAGCCAGAAGATGCCTGAACAGAGCCTTTGAAGACTTCTGGCCCAAAGGCATGGTGCAGACAGTGCTGGGAGCTGGCACATGTGCACCTTGTATGGATAAGCCATTGATCACTTGACAAGTGTGCTGCAGATTGATGACAGAAGGTGAGCTGAAGGGAATGTATGGCAAAATGTGCAAAGAACAGCTCAGATGTAAATAAAGGAGGGGGAGAAGGGATTTGCATGCAATGGTTTTGACTCAGCTGCTTGCAAGCTTGACTGGCATCATGCTTTGTGGCTTACTGTGCCAAGAGCAGAGGGAGCCTGAGCGGCAACTCTGGCCTGGATTTGAATGTGTGGTTAAAGCAGACTAGGTCAGTGACAGCTCCTGAATGGGGGAGAGGGAGGATCCTGCCGGGAGTGTGGGCCAGTAGATGAATCCAGGAGTAGCATCCAGGGACCCTATGGGAGAGGGACACTGACCAGGAGAAAGGATTCGCAGTTGAGAGTAGGCACAGCTATCAGTTTGGAGGAGCTTAGCTATGCTCTCAGGAGCTTGACTTCATGCAAATTTAGATGTTTATTTCAGTGCAACACAGCTCAGATAACAGTAAAAACAATATGGTGTTATTAGCTCCTAAATAACTGTTATGACAGAGACTGCAATTGCCTCCACTGAAACCACAAAAGGGGAAAGAAACAAATTTGTTCAGAGAGTCTTATGATGGCTCAGGTTGGAAGGGACCTCAGAGCTCATCTGCTCCAACCTCCTGCCATGGGCAGGAACATCTCTCAACTAGACTCAGCTGCTCAAGGTCTCATCCAGCCTGGCCTTCAACATCCCCCAGTTAGGAGGCAGCCACAGCCTCCCTGCACAGCCTGTTCCAGAGTCTCAGCACCCTGCTACTGAAGAAATTCTTCCTCAGCTCCAGTCTAACCCTGCTCTGCCTCAGCTTCAAACCATTCCCCCTTGGCCTGTCCATAGACACCCTCAGGAAAAGTCCCTCTGCAGCCTTCCTGGAGGATCTCTTCAGGTACTGCCAGGCAGCTCTGAGGTCCCCCTGGAGCCTTCTCTTCTCCCAACACCCCCAGCTCCCTCAGCCTGGCCTCACAGCAGAGCTGCTCCAGCCCTTAGCTCATCTTTGTGGCCTCATCTGGCCTCACTCCAGCAGCTCTGTGTCCTTCTTTTGCTGGGGACACCAGAAGTGGAGGCAGTACTGAAGGTGGTTCAACCCCCAGCAGAGCAGAGTTAGGGTTTTCTGTGCAACACAGTCCTATTTTCTATTTCACAAAATATTGCTTGTGTTTATTTTTTGTTCCAAATACGCTGCAAAGCCACAAGAGATTACAACAAATCTCATCATTTTTCCTGTAAGCCTCTCTAATGATGGTTATTGTGCAATTTACCTTTCAACACACGGCTCTGCTTTCTGGACTCTAGCCCTGCTGGAGCACAGCCAGCCTCAGGATAAACAACAAAGAGAGGACACAAGCACATGCACTTGCAGGAGACAAAAACTAGATGTCAAATGGGCTTGAGTCAAGCAGCAAAATCATCTTTCAGCACGGGACAGAGCAATTAATTTAGTAAAGCAAGGGGTGGACACCTAGTGCAGCTTCTTGATCGGTCCTGCTTCTTTCAGCCATAGGCAGAAGTGTTGAACTCTCCTCTCCTGCAGCAGCCAGCAGCGGAAGGCAGCCCTTGCCAAACCCCACAGAGATGATGCCTTACCCTCCTCTAAATCCCTCCTCAAAACCCTTCTCTGCACCACTCCCATGGGCTAGGCAAGCAGGGAGCTGCAGTGCAGCCTGTTTGCTTTGCAGTTATTCTGCCTTCCCAGCCCGCTCCCAGCCAGCCCTTTGCCTGCTCCAGCTGTCACTTCTACCCCCGCTGAGCAGCAGGTTGCAGAGCTCTCGGGCAGCAACTCTTTCTTGCTAAACACCTCATTAAATCAAATCCTTTCCTCTGGGGTTTCTACGTGCAGCTACAATAGAAGCAAATCATAACTTTGCAAGAGGAAGATTATCTCCAACTCAAAAATCTGAAAAGAAGGCTTCAGTGAGAGGTGNTGCACATCACAAGACATCCTGCCTACACCTGAAAGTCTCTTGCCAAGACGGAAGTCCTGGAGATACACAGATCATCCAGAGCAGGTCAGAGATTGTCTGCCTCCTTTCCCCAGCACCCTGAAGCCTGAGAAGAATCAGAAGTCTCAGCGGCTGACAAGACAGTAACAGAATTTGCTGAAAGCCTTTGGGTACTGTCTGAAGCTGTAGCCAGCCCTGCCAGTCGGGCAATGATATTTTGTGAGTAAATACTTAAAGCCTCTTGTAATTCACCATTGCCTTCTGCCATGAGCAGAAAGGAGCTCCTTGAGACCACCTGGTGGGCAAGTGGAGTATTGACCGCAAGCGGTACATTGATTGCAGGAACCTTCTCTTCCAGTTCAATTGAGTTCAATTAATGTTATAGATTATTGCTAGTTGTTTCTAGATCCTGTCTTATCATCTGTATGAAGTCTCCATGACCGTGTGAAGAACCAATGATTATTAAAATTAGTGGTCAGGGTGGTTAGAGTTCTGAATATTGAATGTTAATAAACAAGATTAATCTTTGAAAATCGTATCTCACATCAATTAATTACCCCTCTGTAACAGTGATCTGCGGTGTGCTGGGAGGAACTAAGCAGAGAAGGCACTGTGGTGCCACAACAGAATCTCCTGGGCAGGCAAAAGCTGCCCAGTACCATGTGGAGCACTAACAGAGATGGGGCTGGGCATGCCTAAGCCTACACAGCCTGCTCTCAGGACACCATCCAGACTAGGAACTCAGGACAAAAAGCATTTCCAAAGGAAGATGGTTTTTAGTATACAGCAGATTACTTTGTCCATACTTAGGTCTGACTCAGTGGCTATTGTTAACTTCTGACTGACCATCTGAACACGAAACTCCAGAGGAGGTCAGAGGTGGTCCAAGGGCTGGAGAAGCTCTGCTGTGAGCACAGGCTGAGGATGCTGGAGATGTTCAGCCTGCAGAAGAGAAGGCTCCAGGGGAACCTTCCAATAGCTGAAGGGATCCTGCAGGAAGGCTGCAGAGAGACTTCTCCTGAGGGTGTCTATGGACAGGCCAAGGGGGAATGGTTTGAAGCTAAGGCAGAGCAGGGTTAGACTGGAGCTGAGGAAGAAGTTCTTCAGTAGGAGGGTGCTGAGACTTTGTCACAGGCTGCCCAGGGAGGCTGTGGCTGCCTCCTGCCTGGGGATGTTGAAGGCCAGGCTGGGTGAGGCCTTGAGCAGCTGAGTCTAGTTGAGAGGTGTCCCTGCCCATGGCAAGAGGTTGGATCAGATGATCTCTGAGGTTCCTTCCAACCTAAGCCACCCTGTGATTACAGAGCTCCCCACATTAATGTAACCTCTGAGTCCTTGTGTTTAAAGCACAGTGATAGATCTTGTTGTGCAGTGTCTCATCACAGAAATTAGAGATCCTTAGTTAAACCTTGTAGGGGAAGTTACAGGTGAAAGTCCTGGGTCATAACCTGAGCATGACTTGGCTCTTAGCATGTCACCTGGGCTGTGATATCAATAATTGGGTCAAACCCAGAAGTAATAATGACTGTGGAGTGCATCACTAAGCCAGGAGGAGAGCATTGCCTTTCAAAAGCTCTGTGCGACTGGTCACGCCTGTTCTCAAACCAGTACATTCTTTGAGAAGCATTAAAAGAAACTGACCATGCCTTCAGCCTAATCACAAGAAATGAGAGGCTTGAGTTAATTATTAGTTGGCAATTCTTTATTTAAACTTTGTGCTCAGATTTCATTTCCAGCCTGCCCTGTCATGCGGAGCACAGGAGATGTCATCGCGGGCAGCGTGGGCACAGCTCCCCAGGCCACTCAGTCATTGGTCCGTGCCCTGTATGAAGACAAAAAGCATCACAGCATGGCCACATCAATGGCCCTCTATGTGGGGCTCTTCCCATCACTTGTTTGCATAAATTGAGGGCAGTCACTTTCTCAGTGCTTGGGGGTGGCTTTTCGTCCTAGCCTGATGTGAAGGAACAAGATACAGACCTTACTGTGGCCTTCCAGTACCTGAAGGGGGCTACAAGAAAGCTGAGGAGGGACTTTTTAGGCTGTCAAATAGTGATAGGACTGAGGGGAATGGATCTAAGCTAGAGGAGGACAGATTGACATTAGACCTTAGGAAGAACTTTTTCAGCATGAGGATGGTGAGAGGCTGACACAGGTGGTGAAAGCCTCATCCCTGGAGGTTCTTAAGACCAGTCTGGATGTGGCTCTGGGGAGCCTGATCTAGTGTGAGGTGTCCCTGCCTGTGGCAGGGAGGGTGGAACTGGATGATCCTTGAGGTCCCTTCCAGCCCTAACAATTCTGTAGTTCTATGTAGTTGCACAGTGCAGCAGTACCTGCACCACATACACGGACAGGAGCAGTAAAAGCCATCTCCAGCACCCTGTGGAAGGCTGGAACCACTCTTTCCAAAGCTGCTCATCAGCCTCTCTCATAGTGGCTAAATTAGCAGCCCTCATGGCAGCTTGTACCTGCTTTGCTCTTTGGGGATCTCTGCTCTGGAGCTCTCCCATAATCTCAGAAGGGTCCAGGACATTTGGCTGCACCACAGAGAACTGACAGCAGTTGCAAAGGGCAGAAACTGGTTTTTCCAGCCTGGGAAAGCTGGATGGCCTGCCACAGGGTACTCATTGTTTCAGGACACAGGTGCTGTTTATTCTGTTATCAGCAGTGTTTAGGAAGTAAATATTTCTCTAAGTACTACTACTTCTCTGCCCTTTAGATACTCTTGTTCCAAGTCCTTCATCCTCTGTTTTCTTCCCATTGTTTCCTCTTCTGTGAATGTCCTAAAGTCTCCAGTCTTAGCCATGTTTGTTTTTTTCTCTAGGCTTGTTGTTTCCTTCCTTTCCTTTCTCTCTTTTCTTCTCTCCTGCCTATCCCTTCCCTTTCCCCCAGTATCACACTTACTTATTAGCTGTACTTAAGCAGACTCCACTGAGCACAAGGCCCTACCATGCTGTTCTCAGTCTACAAAGCATAGCACAGATAATGGAAGCAACTCCACCCAGGTGGCGTCTTGGTGTAACCCATGTAAGGAAACCAGATGCTTTCAAGTGTGAGAGCAGTTAGAATGGAATAGAATAGAATAGAATAGAATAGAATAGAATAGAATAGAATAGAATAGAATAGAATAGAATAG
>WBNM01023327.1:33518-53390 GCA_013399055.1 Ramphastos sulfuratus | reverse complement strand
TATTAAATAAATGCAACATTGCACAATTTACCTTTCCATGCATGCTATAATTCTGTTTACACGACTGCAAAACCAGAGAGAGGGGTACTCATTCGATAAAAAAATATTTTTAAAAGTTTTTTTTTTTAAAAAAGTGATATTAAGTTTTTAAAAGGCTTTTTATACATGGAAATAGTCCATGTGTAGATGTGTTTTGCACCACAGNGTGTTTGCACCACAGCCTGCTGTCACCCAGGCTGTTAGCCACCAAGAGAATGCCTGTCCTATGCAGTTACATGTGCTCATCAGCTTCCAGTGCTCTGCCAAATGTTCACTGAAGATGTAAACCAACAACCAAGGGGAAGATTTCCTTTGCTGATGCTAATGGTTGTTGTTTTGTGCTTGGTTGGTTTTGTTTTGTTTTTTTTATAATGTTTGAACTGAATCTTCCTTTTAATTTAATGACCAGAGAGCACAAATTTGTCAACTCAAATATTTCACCTTCCTTACCGACAACACTGCAGGATGAGTTTGTTGAGTTCTTTTGGACAAGCACTGTCTTTTCAGATAAGCAGATTATTTTTAGTTCAGGTCCTGCACTGTCTCTACCAGTAACACAAGAGCTTTAAACAGGCTTTCTAACAACAATACTAAAGTACCAAGACCTCTTTCACCAGGCATTAATGACACCATTGCTTTAAAAAGGTAAGGTTTACTCTTGCCCAGAAGCTATTTTATTATGTGCATACTTTTAAAAAATCTGGGTCAAATCATAGAATGGGTTAGGTTGGAAGGGACCTCAAAGCTCATCCAGGTCCAACCCCCTGCCATAGGCAGGGACGCCTCCCACTAGCACAGGTTGCTCAAGCATCCTTTTAGATAAGTCACCTCTCATAGCCGAGACTGAAGAAGTATTTCAGAGGATTTTGTTTAAAGTAATTTCCTACTCTGCTCCTGCCGCCGTTCGGCTCCTTACAGACTCTCCCGAGGCACTCAGGCGGAACTTCCAGAGGCTCACAGACCCCTTTGGACACCCCAAACCCAACTCTCTAGCGACCTGTGCGTGTTTACGTCGTTACGTGAGAGGCGGAGCCACGACAACACGATATCGGAGCCCTTCGGCTCCTTCCGCGATCGCTTCGGCTCCTGTCGCCGTTCGGCTCCTTCGAGACTCTCCCGAGATAGCCCATGCGAGCTGCAGCGGAACTTCCAGAGGCTCACAGACCGCTTTGGACACGCCAAGCCCAACTCTCTAGCGCCCTGTGCGTGTTTACGTCGTTACGTGAGAGGCGGAGCTGTTTCCATAGCAACGCGCCGCCGCCGTACAACGCATGCGCGGAGTCCCAATGCCGCTCTATGCTGCCACCCTGTGTTTCATTGTCGGTACTGCAGTTCGCCTGGCAGGTAACAAACCCAGAGAGCTTGAGCTGTAATGAGGCCTGGGAAAGAGGAACAGCAAAAATCAGCCAAAGGAGAATTGCTTAAGTAGAAAAGCTCAACAAAAGTTCTTCTTCGGATGGACTCTCCACCAGTTTTCCTTAGGCATCACCTTCCCACCTCCAAGTGGCTCTTCCAGCCTCTGTGGTGTTGGACACCCAACTACCACCTGGGTCACTCACCGGTGGGTGTTAAGAAGGGGACAGGCTCCTTTTGGTGGTGCCCTGAGATAAGGTTAGGGGAAATGGACACAAACTGGAACCCAGGAAGTTCCCCCTCCCCTGGGGCAACTTGAGGCCATTTCCTGGACAATGAGAGGCACTTTCCTATCAATACATAGACTCAGGGGCACCTTTAACATCATCCAGCCCAACCTTTAGCCCAGGACTGTCAGGTTGTCACCAAACCATGGCACTCAGCACCACATCTGCAGGGCTTTGAAAGCCCTCTAGGGATGGGGACTTCACCACTGCCCTGGACAGCCTGGGCCAGGGTTTGACAACCCTTTTGGGAAAGAAATAGCTCCTCATGTCCAACCTACACCTCCCCTGGGGCAACTTGAGGCCTTTTCCTCTTATCACTTGCTCCTTAGGACCACAGCCCAACCCCACCTCACTGCAGCCTCCTTTCAGGGAGCTGTAGAGAGCAATGAGGTCTTCCTCAGCCTGCTCTTCTCCACACTGAACACTCCCAGCTCCCTCACCTGCTCCTCACCAGCCCTGTCCTCCAGACACTTGGTTGCCCAGCCATCTTGGTTGCCCTTCTCTGGATCCCCTCCAGCCCCTCTAGCACCTTGGCTGCCCTTCTCTGTACCCTCTCTGCCAGCTTGGGTGTCCTTTCTGGAGCTCCTCCAGCCCTTCCACCAGTTTGGGTGCCCTTCCCTGCACCCTCTCCACCAGCTTGGCTGCCCTTCCCTGCCTTCTCTGCACCCCGTCTACCAGTGTGGGTGCCCTTTCTGGCACCCCTCCATCGGCTTGGTTGGTTTTCTCTGGATCCCCACCACCCCTCCGCCAGCTTGGCTGCCCTTCCCTACACCCCCTCCGCCAGCTTGGCTGCCCTCCTCAGCACCCCCTGCCCTCCTGGTGTGCGGGTGCCCGCAGTGCCGCCGTCCCCACCTGCCCTCCCGGTGCGCGGGTGCCCGTAGTGCTGCCGTCCCCACCTGCCCTCCCGGTGCGCGGGTGCCCGCAGTGCCGCCGTCCTTGCCACAGGTTCCGTTGTATCGTGCACCGCTTCAAGCAGAAGCTGTCGGTGCCCGGCGCCGCGGCCATCATCACGCTCATCTGGCTGCTGGCCGTGGCCATCATGTGCTCCTCTGCCGTCATGCTGCAGGTCCAGGAGGAGAAGCACGTCAGAGTGCTGCTGGGCCAGGGCAACCAAACCCGCCCGGTCTGCTGGTGCCGGGAGGACTGGCCCGAGCCAGGCATGCAAAGGATCTACACCACCGTGCTGTTTGCCAACATCTACCTGGCTCCCTTCTCCCTCATGGTCCTGATGTATGGCAGGATCAGCATGGCTCTCTCCAGCCCTGCCATGCCCGTGCTGGGGAGGCCTGGGCGGCAGCAGCAGCAGCAGCGGCGGCGGCTGGCGGTCAGCAGGAAGCAGCAGAAGGTGATCAAGATGCTGATTGTTGTGGCTTCGCTTTTCNTTACAAAACATATACAGACACATACAGAAATAGGCAAGTTAATATAAAAACACAATCCCCCTCCCAGAAGTCAAGAGTCCCCAGGAGGGGCTCCCAACCACCCTTCCACCTTCTTTCCATCCCTCTGCCTTACCCCACGGTCTGCCTTACGTGCAAGGTGAGTTTGGGGGAGGTTAGAAGCAGAATGGTGAGTTGGGTTGACAGCAGAAGGCCAGAGAGAAGACAACTCGAGAGACTCTGTGTTACCTATGTCTGTGTCCTTGCTCTCATCCATCTCAGCAAGCCAATGAGTGAAGCAGACATCACCACTGTTTGCTTTTCACAGCTTATCATCTAACTTTTTTTTCATTAAAACATTCCAATTAGCCTCAAACCAGCACACTGATGTTTAAGTGGAACTTCCTGGCTTCTAGTTTGTGCCTGCTGCCCCTTGTCCTGTCCCTGGGCACAGGACCCCAGCCCCATCTCTTGGCCTCTGCCCTTTAGCTGTTGCTGAGCACTGCTCAGATGCCCTCTGGGGCTGCTCTTCTCCAGGCTCAGCAGCCCCAGGGCTCTCGGCTGCTGCTCCTCAGAGATGCTCCAGGTGCCTCAGCATCTTCCTAGCCTCCAATCGACTGTCTCCCTGGCCCTTGGGACTGGGCAGCCCAGCAGTGCCAGCGATGCCACACAGCTCCTGCCCCCAGTTCATCGTTCTTTAGCAAGCAACCAGGTCCCTCACTGCAGGGCCTGCAGGCAGGGTGAGCAGCGCGATCTGGGGCTGCCGGGAGCCCTCAGGTCTCCCCTAGGACAGAGGGGCTGCGCTGGGAGCTGGGCCCGGCCGTGCCAGCCGCTTTGCCAGGGCAGCTCCCAGCGGTTTGGTACTTGGAGACAAGCTCCTGCGCTGCCGCTTCTCCTCCGCCAGGCGGCGCCACTGCGGGGGACTGCTCCCAGCCGCTGCTCGCTATTGGCTGTTCTCCGCCACCGCTGATTGGTCGCCGACAGGTCGGGGCCGAGGCCAGCGGCAGGTGCCAGATGTACGCCAGAGGCTAGCGAGCGCCTGGAGCCCTAACGAGCGTCCTGGGGCGCAGATTTACACCCCCAACCCAGCCCCCGCTCACCTCATCTGGCCTCGCCAGAGGCGCGTCCAGCTCAGGCTGCTACCATCAAGATGCCGCGGGCGGCGTTTACCGGGAGAGAACGGAGAGGGAGCGACGGCAAGCCCCGGGGCTCCGCGCAGGAACCGTGCTGCTTCCCTCCGTGCACCTGCAACAGGCTGAGCTTCGGCTACGCCAGCACCGGGGCAGAGGCACCGGGCGGCTCCTGCGGCTCTGGGGCGCAGATTTGCTCCCCGCCGGAGGTGCCGTGTCCAGCCAAGCTGCTGCCCACCCGGGGCCGCGGGCGGCTTTAGCGGGAGAGAACGAACAGAAGCGGGAAGCGACGGCGGCCGCCGGAGCTCACACTTGCTCCGCTCCGCTGGGACGCTGGGCGCAGCCTCGCTTCGGTCAAGGGAGGCGGCGCTCTGCCGGTGCCGCGTTTAAAAGCCGTTTGGATGAGGAGCTTAGGGCCATGGTGTGGTGTGCGGGGAGGTTGTGGTCGGACTTGGCGGCCTTAAGATCGTGAGACAGGCTCGGGCTGTTTACAGCTCCAGCACTGCCCACGGGAGTCCCGTTTCTGTCCCCCGAACTGGCGTTGTCCCGACCCCAGCCACCCGGGACTTGGTCTCTGTTTCTAAACTGGCCCCAGGAGCCCAGTTTGGAGCCTCAACCACGCAGCCCTGGCTGCTCCAGCTGTCACCTCCCAGGGCAGTGGCAGGGGACGGCTGGGACGCCCCTCTGCAACCACAGCAGGAGGAGGGACTTGCTGTGTCTTCATGCTGCTGCTTATACATCTCCCTGTGGCCCTGGGCTGCCTGTGGGGAAGAGCAGAGGTGCCAGCGAGTTGCCTGCCCTGCTCCCTCCCTCCCTTCATCCTTCCCTCCATCCACTCATCCATCCACCCAACTATTCATCTGTTCATCCCTCCATCCATTCCTCCCTTCCTTCATCCATCCATCCCCTCATCCATCCACCCAACTATTCATCTGTCCCTTCCTCCCTCCATCACTACAGGAGAAGAACAAGGAGTTTGCCCCCCTAACTCCAGACACCATCATTGCCCATCTCCCAGAGCTCTGTAGAGACACAGAGGTGTTGGTGCTTCATGTGCAGGGCAGAGGACAATAAACATGTCACAAGCACAAAGCAGTCACAGGCTGCAGAAGTGTCAAGGTTGGCAGGATTTGATCCCCAGCTGCAGCTCCAAATAGGTGCCAGCCTGGGCACCAGGGAATGGTTCATGATCCTCCCAGGTGCAACTGACCCAGAGCTCCATTCTACCTTCCTGCTGCTCTCCCCATCTTCTGCCCCAGCTGCAGCCATTCACCTGCATCCTGCCCAGACCTTCACCACTGTCATTTTTGGGTGGAAAAGGGAACCTCCCATGGGGGAGGAAGAAAGTGCCTTCAACACCTCACCCACCTGGTCCTCAGGGGGAACATCTGCTCTGGTAGAATCATAGAACTGTAGAGGTTGGAGGAGACCTCAGAGATTACCTGAGATCATTCTTTCCAGTGAGGGTGGGGAGCCACTGGCACAGGTTGCCCATGGAGGTTGTGGATGCCCCTTCCCTGGAGATGTTCAAGGCCAGGTTGGATGAGATCTTGACCCCCCTGGGCTGGTGGGAGGTGTCCCTGCCCATGGCAGGGGGTTGAACTGGGTGATCTTTAAGGTCCCTTCCAACTCAAAGCACTCTCTGGCTCTATGATCAAGTCCAACCACACATCTTGGCCTTCGGGGCCTGGGGCACAGAGCAGTGGTTGGATTTCCATCCTCCATTCCTCTGGACCTGCTGCCCTTCTGAGGCAACACCTGCTTTTGAGGTGGACATGTGTGCCAGCAGCCCTTTGGTCATCCCAGGTGGGTGTCAGGCTGACCCAGCACTGGGGCAGCACACTCACAGCAGAGCAGGGCACCACTCCCTCTCAGAGCAGTTGTCTCACCTAAACCTCCCCATTCTGGGAGCATTTGGTACGCCTGCACCCCAACAGTGTGGTGTCCTTCCTTGCACAGGGCTGGGAGGAGCACTTCTTGGCCTGGTCACACATGGCTTTGTGGGATGCAGAGGACACTCCCCCTGACACAGCTCCTGTGGTGCATGCAATCTAAGAACTGTCTTGGTTGGAAAAGCCCCCCCCAGACCATCACATCAACCACCAGCACCACCATGGCCACTAAACCACGTCCCTAAGTGCCATGGCCTCACATTCCTCAAACACCTCCAAGCATGGGGACTCCACCACCTCCCTGGGCAGCCTATGCCATGGCTGAATTGTGCCCATCACCCATCCTGGGCAGGAGGACCCTGCTTGAGGTCCTGCAGCAGCACATCCCCTTTGTGGTTGAGTTAATGATTAAAGCTGGGCTGATATTGGAGGTGCTGGACACCAGGCTATGGCAGGCAGCCCAAGGATGCTCAACCTCTGCCCCTCTGTTGGGATTAATGATTGACCCAGCAAGGAGGCCTCCTCCTATAAACACCAGGGTGGGTTTCCAGGCATCATTTTTTTCTTTTCATTTTTTTTTGGGGGGGGCAAGAAGAAGCAAATCCAGCCCCAAGATGAGGGCAGCTCTCAGCCTGCTGCTGCTTTTAGCCAGCACCCATGCCATGCACCGAGGTAAGGACCTCTTGGGGGCTTTGCTCCACCCCAGGCACCAGCTCTTGGTGCTCTTCCCTCTCCCCATCCCAATGGCTGAGCAGGAATTGGAGAGAGGAAAGGGAAAGCTGTGGGATTTAGACTGGAGATGAGGAAAAACCTCTGTAGAGGGTGGGTGGGGAGATACTGGAACAGGTTGCCCAGGGAGGTTGTGGATGGCAGGTTGGACAAGACCTTGAGCAACCTGGGCTAGTGGGAAGTGTCCTGGGGACTAGAACAGGGCAGATTTAGGTTGGACATCAGGAGGGAGTTCTTCACCTGAAGGGTGGTGAGACCATGGAACAGGAGTCCCCATCCCTGGAGGCACTCAAGAGCAGACTCGATGTGGCCCTGGGCAGCCTGCTCGAGGTGGAGGTGTCCCTGCTGCCTGCAGGGGGGTTGGACAAAATGACCTCTGAGAGTCCCTTCCAGGCCAATGCAATCTGTGAATCTGTGACCCATAGGTGCTGTTCCTGCCAGGAGAGGACATCCTTTCCCCACAGCTTCTCCTTTTCCCATCCTAACAGAGCCCACGGAGTGGTAGGGGTTGGAAGGGATCTCTGGAGATCATCCAGCCCAACCCCTATACCAAGGCAGGTTCACCTAGAGAAGGTCAGACAGGGACATGCCTGGGTGGGTTTGGAATGTCTGCAGGGACGGAGACTCCACCACTCCACCCCCTCAGCCTTCCTTTCCCACTGGACAAGGTGACCTTGGGTGTACCAGCACAAAGCCCCTGGATGTGGGGAGGTGACCAGCAAATAGTGCTATCAGTGTTTACCTGCTGGGACCAAAGTCTAACCAACCCTGCTTCTGCAAAATCTGACCCAGGAGGCAGTCACCCAGGATGTCTTCACTTCTGCCTGCTCCTGACCTCCGTGCTCCAGAGCTCCAGGGTCTCCAAACCCTGCCAGAAAACCCAGCATGATACATTCCAAATGCACAGAAATGTCTCTTGGAACCAGGGGTGAAGGCACCTGAAGGACAGTTTGGTTGGAAAAGCTCTCTGAGATCCAATCCAATCAGCAGCCCAGCACCACCATGGCCACCAAACCATGGCCCCACCTTTCTTGAACACCTGCAGGGATGGGCACTCCACCACCTCCCTGGGCAGCCTCTTCCAATCCCTGACCACTCTTGCAGCAAAGAAATTGTTCCTCATCTCCAACCTAACCTTCTCCTGGCACAATTTCAGGCCATTGCCTCTCCTTCTATTACCTGAGACTAGGGAGAAGAGACCAACCCCCACCCGACTCCAACCTCAGCCTCCTCCAGTTCCTTCAGCTGCTCCTCCCCACCCTCTTCTCCAGACCCTTCCCCAGCTTTCTTGCCCTTCTCTGGACACACTCCAGCCCCTCAGTGTCCTTTTTGGAGTGAAGGTCCTAATGATTCCCCTGTAGCTCTCCTAGCTCAGAGAGAACTCTTCCCCTTGTCCCTTCCTCTGACCCAAGCAGCCTGGGTACCAGAGACATTCCTCCAAGCCCAGCATCTCCCTAGGGACCACCACCACCTCTGACTTGAGAGAGCAGCAGGAAGGGGCAACCCTGAAGGAAATAAACCCAGAGCTCCACAGCCTTTGGATGGATTCCATGGAGCTGTAGCACCCCTCATTCCCATGCTGCTGGGACAGAGAGCAAAGCAGGAGGTCAGGTGGGGACAGGTTGGTCCCCAAGGGATCATTTTCCCTGGCAAAAGCAGAAGGTTGGAGTTATTTGCTGGAGGAACTCAGTGGAGCAGAGCCAGGCTGCTTTGGAGGGTTTATTTCTGCCTGCAAGGTGGAAAGGTACTGGAAATGAGCCCCCAAAGAGAAGGACACAGGAGGGGAGAGCAAAGCTGCTGCTGTCCCACAGCCCAACCCCAGCACATCACCAGGTCCTGGCTTCCCAGACACCACCAAGGCACAAATCCTGCTGACCAAATCCTCCTTTGTTCTGCCCTTCCAGGTAAAGCTTACATCCGGGACAAGGTCTGCCAGGAGTTCAACACCCTGGGGAAGGAGGAGTTCCGCACCCTGTAGGTACCGCCTGCACTCACAGCCTGCTCCGCCTGCACTCACAGCCTGCTCCGCCTGCACTCACAGCCTGCTCCAGCACCTAAACACAGACTATCCCCAGCCCCTCCCCCCCCAAAAAAAACCCAAGAAGATTTAAACAAAAAATCAGCTCAGAAATGGGAGGATTTAGTCACTCACGCAGGACCCTGCTGGCTTCCAATAGGAGAAAAGTTCATTTCCTTGCTGAGCTCCTCCACACCAATTAGGTGCCCAAAGAATTGGGAATTCTGGCCCCTGATGGCCAGGTAAGGGCAGCACCAGCCTGGTCCCTGATTGTTTTCCAAGGCTTTTCCTTCCACCACCACAGCTTCTCCTCCCCATCAGGTGGGTTTAAGCCCTATTTTGGAAGAACAGTGAGGGGGTTATGGTTTTAAGAAAGAGGAGAGTGCCACCAGCTCATCTTCTCCTTGCTGCAAGGAGAACCATGCCACCAGCTCATCTTCTCCTTGCTGCAAGGAGAGAACCATGCCACCAGCTCATCTTCTCCTTGCTGCAAGGAGAGAACCATGCCACCAGCTCATCCTCTCCTTGCTGCAAGGAGAGAACCATGCCACCAGCTCATCTTCTCCTTGCTTAAGGGAGAGAACCATGCCACCAGCTCATCCTCTCCTTGCTGCAAGGAGAGAACCATGCCACCAGCTCATCTTCTCCTTGCTTAAGGGAGAGAACCATGCCACCAGCTCATCTTCTCCTTGCTTAAGGGAGAGAACCATGCCACCAGCTCATCTTCTCCTTGCTTAAGGGAGAGAACCATGCCACCAGCTCACCCTGTCCTTGCTCCCTGCTCCCAGGAACATCGTAGCCAACAGCAGGAAGTTCTCCAACGCCACCTTTGAGGAGATCAACCACCTGGTGCAGGAGATTGTGTCCTTGGCCGAGACCTGCTGCACCGAGGGTGCCGACCCCTCCTGCTACGACACCGGGGTGAGGCTGACCCAGCCCAGCTGACAGAGCCCAGGAGGGGAGGTGGAGGCCTGGGCTGGCCCCCGGCACTTCACCTCCTCCCTTCTGCTGCAGTCCTCAGCTCTGTCGGCCAAGTCCTGCGGCGAGGCCTCTCCCTTCCCCTTCCACCCCGGCACCGCCGCCTGCTGCACGCAGGAGGGGCTGGAGCAGAAGCTGTGCCTGGCCGCCCTGCGCCACCCACCGCAGCAGCTGCCGCGCTACCTCCAGCCCTCCAACGAGGAGCTCTGCCAGGCCTTCAAGAAGGACCCCAAGGACTTTGCAGACCGGTGAGCGGGGCTGGGGGCGAGGGCTGAGCCCAGCTGGCCAAACTGCCCCCTGAGCAAAGCCCTTCCTCATCTCACCTCTCTGCCCTGGCTGCTGCGGCTCTGGGCGGCCGTGGAGCTTCCAGGGCATCAAAGTTCCCCAGGGCAGGAGAGGCAGGGACCTGCCGGAGGGAGCCCAGTAGAGGCACGAGGGTGGTTGGGGGACTTGAGCATCTCCTCTGCTAGGAAAGACTGAGCCCTGGGGCTGTGAGTCTGAAGCAGAGAAGGCTGAGAGGGGATCTGATCAGTGTCTATCAATAGCTGAGGGGTGGGTGTCGTAGAATCATAGAATGGTTTAGGTTGGAAGGGACCTCAAAGATCATTTAGTTCCAACTCCCTGCATAGGCAGTGTCAAGTGCCTGGGGCCAATTGCTTTGTGGTGGTGCACAGCAATAAGCCAAGGAGCAATGGATACAAACTGGAACAGAGAAGGTTTCAGCTCAACATGAGAAACTTCTTTGGTGTGAGGGTGACAGAGCCCTGGAGCAGGCTGCCCAGAGAGGCTGTGGAGTCTCCTTCTCTGGAGGCTTTCCAAACCTGCCTGGATGCATTCCTGTGTGACCTGCCCTGGGTGATGCTGCCTTGGCAGGGAGGTTGCACTCCATGATCTCTGGAGGTCCCTTCCAACCTGTGACTCTGTGAAAGGTTGAGGTGTCCTGCACAGGCCCCAGGAGCAGGATCTGAGCAAAGGGCAGAGGGATGCCACTGCCTGTGCAGGTGCTGGGAGAGAGGCCAGCAGGCACTGCACAGCTTGGTGGGATAAGCTGGCAGCATGGGGTGGGGATCTGGAGAGGGCTTCTAACCCCTGAACAGCCCAAACAGCCTCGAGCCCCTCGGGAGTCCTGAGGGGTGCTGGATCCCCTGAGCCCCCTCTGTGCTGCAGGTTCCTGTATGAGTATGCCAGCAGCTATGGCCAGGCTCCCCTGCCCGTGCTCCTGGGCTCCACCAGGAGCTTCCTCTCCATGGTCTCCACCTGCTGCATCTCCCCCATGCCCACTGCCTGCTTCCTGAAGGAGGTGAGGTCCCTTCAGACCGCTGGGCGAGCGCCCTGCAGGTAGCCTGAAGGAAAGGTGGCTGGGAAGGGCTTCCCTCGGACACCTCCGTCCCGTTCTGCTTTGGCAGAAGCTGGCAAGGAAAAGCCTGTCCCTGCTCACCCTGATGTCAAACCGAGCCTGCTCCCGCTTCGCCGCCTACGGGAAGGACAAGGTCACCTTCAGGTAAGGGCTTTTGTCCCCAGGGTCCCGTTTGGAGCTGCTGGCAGGCAGCGGCACTGACGAAGCGAACCCAGCTGCAGAGCCAGCAGTGCTCCAGGGAGGAGTCGGCGTCGGGCGGAGGTGCGGAGCTGAGCCCCGCGGCTCCTCATCGCCTCCCTCCCAAGACAAGGGAGGAGCTGTTGGTGGGGTCAGGGGGGACATTGTCCCCTGAGCCCCTGGTTCACCCTGTGCTGCTCAGCTACCTCACCTCGCTGGCTCAGAAGATGCCTGCAGCTTCCTTTGAGGAGCTCTTCCCCCTGGCAGAGGATGCTGCTGAGGTCTTCTCCCAGTGCTGCGACTCGGTGGTCGAGGACTGCATGCAGAGGAAGGTAGGTGAGCCAGGAGCCCACCCCAAAAACACCTCCTGACAGGTGCTTAGGGAGTGAAGCTCATCGTGGTAAGGGGTTCCTCACCCTCTGCTCCTCTCCACAGCTATCAGAGCACACAGCCAAAGCCTGTGGCACGCTGTCAGCCCAAGATGAAAGGGTTGCCAACTGCTGCAAGGGCAAGAACCTCATGGAGAACTACTTCTGCATCTCTGCTTTGCCACCAGCACCTGCCCCCAAGCTGCCCGAGGTGCCCAAGCCGACGGACAAGCAGCTGTGTGGTGAGGAGGGGGCTCGCCATGCCAAGAGGTGAGTGGTGCCCACGGTGCTGGAGATGGCACACCCTGAGTGCTGGGCTCAGTTCTGGGCCCCTCACTCCCAGAAGGGCAGGGGAGGGGCTGGAGTAGGTCCAGAGAACATCAGCAGAGCTGGGGAGGGTCTGGAGAACAGGGCTGGGGAGGAGCAGCTGAGGGAGCTGTGGGTGTGCAGTGTGGAGAAGAGGAAACCTCATTGGCCTCTACAGATCCCTTGAAAGAAGGTTGCAGTGAGGTGGGGGTTGGGCTCTTCTCTCATGCAACA
The DNA here is from genome assembly GCA_013399055.1 of Ramphastos sulfuratus. NCBI lineage: Eukaryota > Metazoa > Chordata > Aves > Piciformes > Ramphastidae > Ramphastos > Ramphastos sulfuratus. Next base: position 41,144 of record WBNM01023327.1, on the reverse strand, counting down.
AGTGACAGGACAAGAGGAAACAACCTCAGGTTGTGCCAGGGGAGGGTCAGGTTGGAGATTAGGAGCAATTTCTTCCCAGGAAGGCTTGTCAGGCACTGGCACAAGCTGCCCAGGGAGGTGCTGGAGTCCCCATCCCTGGAGGGATTTCAGAGGTGTGGCTGTGGTGCTGAGGGATGTGGGGCAGTGGCAGTGGCTTAGCAGCAGTGTTGGGCTTGTGAGCTCTGGGTGAGGAATTGGACTTGGTGATCTCAGAGGTCTCTTCCAACCTCAGCAGCTCCTTGGTTCTCCCCTTGCCTTCATGGTATGGTTAAGGTGATTGTTAGGAGAAGGTAGGGAGCTCCCCCAACCAGAGGCTGCAGAGAGATGTGGGGCACAGCCCCCAGCCCACGCTGAGCAGCACCATTGAGGAAACCTCCTCCAGCACCTCCCTGGCCCCACTCCAGGTACCTGTTTGAGCTGACACGGAGGCACTCCAGCGTCCCCGAGGCTGCCCTCAACATGCTCTATGATGCTTCCACCAAAGTCAGGGAGGAATGCTGCTCTGCCAAGGACCCTTCCAGCTGCCTGCAGGCAAAGGTGAGCAGTGGGGACCCCCTGCTGTCCCCCCAAGGCTTCTGCACCCCCCAGAGGTTGCTCCCAGCCTGCTGACACCCTTCCTCTGCCCCCCAGCGCCAGGTGATGGGAGAAAAGCTGCCTCCCTTCCTGGAGAAGGCCAACCAGCTCTGTAGCCAGTACATTCAGTTACCTTTCCTTGACTTCAAGAAGAGGTGAGCCTTCACCACATGCTCCCCCCAGCACCCCCTCCAAAGAAATCTGAGTCAATCAAAATTTGGCCCAAATCGAGGATAAAAGGTTGGTTTGAATTTAAACAGCAGCAAAATGCCCTGGCAGGGCATCCCACCCTGCTCCTGCTGCCATCCACTTGTGCTTCTCCCCCCACACCCCAAAATGCCAGATGGGTGTTTGACACCCCTGGACCCTCCCTGTTTCAAGCATTGGCACAGGCTGCCCAGAGAGGTGGTGAAGTCATCATAGAATCATGGCATGGGTTGGGTTGGAAGGGACCTCAAGGATCATTTAGTTCCAATCCCCTGCCGTAGGCAGGGACACCTCCCACTAGTACAGGTTACTCAAGGCCTCATCTCTGGAGGTGCTCAAGAAATGTGTGGCCATGGCACTTGGGGATGTGGTTTAGTGGCCATAGTGCTGCTGGGGGGATGGTTGGACTGGATGACCTCAGAGGGCCTTCCCAACCCCAGCAGTTCTGTGATTCTGTGGTTAAAGATGCTTTGAAGCTATTCTATGATTAGAAGGATTCTATGAAGCTGGCTGAGGCAGCAATGACAGCAGAGGGACAATGACAAGACACAACCACAGAATGCAGCAGGTTGGAAGGGTCCCCTCCAAGGTCATCTTGTCCAACACCACCGCCCCGACCCCACAGGCAGCAGGGACGCTGCCTACTAGAGCAGGCTGCTCAGGGCCACATCGAGTCTCAGGGCTGAGGCCTCCCCCACAGCTCTGGACAACCTGTGCCAGGATTTTGCAGCCTTACTGGCTGCCTGACCCTCCTGGTGTCCCCTCTGCAGGCTGCAGGAGAGCTTGAGGCAGGCACTGCCCGGGACCAGCGCCGAGCTGCTGGGGCAGCTGGTGGAGCAGCGAGCTGACTTCGCCTCCACCTGCTGCTCCCACAACTCACCTCCTCTCTACTGCTCCTCCAAGGTAAACACATGGCCCCCACCCCAGCCCCATGCCAGCCTGCCGCCCAGCTCCCTACCTGGGGCTGCCCCTTGCCTCTCTCTTCTCCTCTGCAGGTGAGCTCGGAGCTGGGAGAGTTGTGTGTCAGAGGGTCCTGCCTCTTGGGTTAGCTACCCAGAGCTAGGCAGCCAGGGTGAGGATCTGGCATCAGGGACCACTTCTCTGGATGCAGATGATGGAAAGGGGGAGCTGTGGGGCTGGGGAAGTGTGGCTGAGCTCTGTGGGGCACGTGGGGAAGCAGGACCTCAACGCAGAGCAAGGAGGAACAGGGCTGGAGGATGCTCTGCAGGTGGATGCTTCTTCTTCACCTGGAGAGGAAGATGCCCCCAGGCCTGCTGCTCCTCACCAACATCACCATCGATGGGTTCCTGCAATAAAGACTTCACAAAGCATCCTCAGTGCTGCTGGAGAGACTTTCTGTACCCTGGGGGAGGGCTGGGAATCATAGAATGGGTTGGGTTGGAAGGGATCTTAAAGACCATCCAGTTCCAACCCCCTGCCACAGGCAGGGACACCTCCCACTAGCCCAGGGTGCTCAAGGTCTTATCCAACCTGGCCTTGAACACCTCCAGGGAGGGTGCAGCCACCAGGGAGGGTTCAGTGGAAGGGGCATGGACCTGCAGAGAGTAGGAGGAGCAGGTCCCACCTCTAGTCCTGGGAGCCGAAGGTCTAAAAAAAAGAAGCAAAACCACCAAAAACTCTCAGCAAATGCTCCCAAGATGGCTCTTGGTGGGCATCAGGATATTGCCTCCATGTGTGGCAGAGGGACAGGGCCTCCACTACCTCTCTGGACAACCTGTTCCAAGTGTTTCATCACCCTCTTTGTGCAGAACTTCCTCCTGGTGTCCAACCTACATCTACCCTGCACCATTGCCTCTTGTCCTGTCACCCCCAGCCCTTGTCAAAAGCCCCTCCCCAGCTCTCCTGCAGCCCCCTTTAGGTGCTGGCAGGCTGCTCTAAGGCCTCCCTGGAGCTTTCTCTTCTCCAGGCTGAACAGATCCAACTCTCTCAACCCATTCCATGAATGAATCTACAAAAGTGTGGTGGAAGATGTGGATTTAATCAGACAGGACTGAGTCTAGAACCTTGCAGGGGGTGGGACCTTTGGAGGTCCCTTCCAACCAAAGCCATTCCATGGATGAAGCTATGAAAGACTGATGGAGGATGTGGAGCCAGTCAGACAGGACTTTGGCAGGGGGGACCTTTGGAGAGCCCTTCCAACCAAAGCCATTCCATGGATGAAGCTATGAAAGAGTGGAGGATGTGGAGTCAATCAGAGAGGACTTTGGAGGGGGGAGACTTTTGGAGGGCCCTTCCAACCCAACCTGTTCCAGGATCCATTATCTATGAAAGATTGATGGAGGATGTGGAGTCAATCAGAGAGGACTTTGGAGGGGGGGGACTTTTGGAGGGCCCTTCCAACCCAACCCATTCTGGGATCCACTGATCTGTAAAAGACTGATGGAGGATGTGGAGTCAATCAGAGAGGACTTTGGGAGGGGGACCTTTGGAGTTCCCTTCCAACCCAACCCATTCCATGAATGGATCCCCAAGAGAGTGATCAAAGAGGTGGAGTTCATCACACAGGGCTGAGCCTAGAACCTTGCAGGGGTGGGGACACCTTTGGAGTTCCCTTCCAACCCAAGCCAGAGGAGAAACAAAGAGAAGCAGCTCCCCACTAAATGCATAAAGTTATTTTTTATTTATTTTTTTTGTTGGGTTTTTTCTTTTTTTTTTTTTCAGTGTACATTGAATTTTGAAAAATAGAAATGCTAAAATATCTTCTTTTTTTTTTTTTCTCTCTTTTTAACTTTTTTTTTTTCCTTTTTTTTTTTTTTTTTTTTTAACTTTTTTTTTTTCCTTTTTTTTTTTTTTTTTTTTTGGTTGGTTTGTTTTTGATTCCATAAAAGTCACAAATAGAAAGCTTCAGAAAACTGTAAAAGACTAGGATGTTATTCAGGAATTGCATGGTTTATATTACTTGGAAAAAAAGAAAAAAAACCAAAACAAAAACAATACCAAAATGAAATAAAATAAAATCATTTTAATATATTGAACTGTTTTCTGCCTTTTTTTTTTTTTATTTTCCTTTGTTTGGCCTCCTTTTTTTTTTTTTTTTTTTTTCCACCATTTCAATCCCCTTCATTTTCCACCCAAGTTTTGGTTTGTTTTTTTTTTTTTCCCCCCTCCCAAGCAAAACTTGTGAAGAGTTAAAAACAATAAGGAAGGAAAAAAAAATTTAAAAGTAGCTGAAAGTGCCTGTTGAGTCCAAACCAAAACCCAAACCAACCCCAAAACCCCACAATAAAAAGACAAAAAGATTTATCCTGCCACTGTGACAGCCACAGCCTCTTGGCCACCATGCTCCAGGGGCTGGGATAATGCTGGCTGCAGCTGAGTGGTGGTTATGGGGTTCCACTAGGGTGGTGGTTATGGGGTTCCACCAGGGTGGTGGTTATGGGGTTCCACCAGGGTGGCTACCACATGGTAGTGGTCCCACCGGGGTGGCTGTCCTGAGGTCTTCGCTCAGGTAGCTACCACATGGCCCCACCAGGGAGTTCAGCCCTTGATGGCCACCTCAGAGGGCTTTGGGTCAGGCTCCACACCTCTGCTCAGAAGTGCTCACTCAGCTTTTTTTCTTCCCCACAGAACACCCAATTCTGGCCCAGGAGAAGCCAAGTGAAGCACAGTGGAGCTGTCCTTGTGCCTCTTCTCCTGGTGCCAGCTCTTGGTTGCTCTCTTGGCGTTGGGTTTCTTGGGTTTTCCTTTCAAAAAACCCCAAGAGGAGAGACACAACCACCCCCAAAGTGCCAGCAACAGGAAAGGAAACATCTCCAGCTCTTCTCACCAGAGCTGTGTGCTCTTCCTGGGAAGCCACAGAAACTTTTGTCCCATCCCTCCATCTACCCTCTGTTCCAACAGCTCCCTCGGGTTCCAGTCGAGAAGGAGGAGAGAAGAAAACTCCACATCAGCAGTTGAGACATTTCAAGTACATTCAACACAGTCCACAAGTGGAAGACCTCATTTTTGTGGACACATGGACCAGATGGGAAGGTGCACATGGGGTGTGGGTGCAGTGTCCTATCCATGGAGCCTACCTGGAGCAGGAGAGCTGCTTCTCCACTCAGCTGGCATGGAGCTACCTGCAGCAGGAGAGCTGCTTCTCCACTCAGCTGGCATGGAGCTACCTGCAGCAGGAGAGCTGCTTCTCCACTCAGCTGGCATGGAGCTACCTGGAGCAGGAGAGCTGCTTCTCCACTCAGCTGGCATGGAGCTACCTGCAGCAGGAGAGCTGCTTCTCCACTCAGCTGGCATGGAGCTACCTGGAGCTTCTCCACTCATCTGCCTTCATCTTTTCTCCATCAGTTCTTGAGACACCCTACAAAATCAGCTCCCATGTCCTCCATGAGTGATGCTGGAGCCCATAGCAGGGACTTGTGTTCCCCAAGGGATGAAGACCACTGGTTGAAGGTTGGTAATGCATGTCCCAGGCTGTCCATCCTCCAGGCAGTGGCAGGGAGTCCCCAGCTGCTCCTCTGCTGGCTGCTTCCAACACCTCCTCAGCCTTTCCAAAGCAAAAGGTCCCCACAATGCCAGGTGGAGTCCACACATTCCAAGGAAGAGCCCTGGAGAAGGAGTGGGGGAATGCAGGGAGGTGCACACATGTCCACCACCCCTCTGCACCAGTGACCATCCACAGCAGATGAAGCTCAGACCATGATGTCTATCAACTTCTCCTTGAAGCACAGGGAAAGTGAGGTGGGCAGCTGCTTTTGCTCAGAGAACCATGGACTAGCAGGTCAGAAGGGACCTCAAGGATCATCTGCTCCAACACTCCTATCACCCACATGGCTCCTACAAGTGGAGTAGATGCTAAAATTTGGCATGCAAGGTCTCAGCACCATCGTGGACCTCCATTTGCTTAAGCAAGGTGGACTTTGGCTTTGCCAGGATGAGAGGAGCAGCCATGTGCCTGGTCCCTGTGGTGGGATTCTTCTCCTTGGGGAATGAGCTCATGCAGCTGGGCTTGGTTGTCTTCTTCTCTGCTCCTCAGATGTAGCCCTCATCTTTCACCACAGAAATGCTTGGTTGTCTTCTTCTCTGCTCCTCAGATGTAGCCCTCATCTTTCACCATAGAAATACCTTGGTGAAGCCCACACAAGTATCTTTGGAGATGTGCTGCAGAGAGGATAGCCATCATTCCTTCCAAGGTGTTATCTCCTCACCTCCTTTGAAACCAACACCTGGCCAGGCCCAGTCACAGGCTCACAGGATGTTAGGGGTTGGAAGGGACCCTAAGAGATCATCAAGTCCAACCCCCCTGCCAAAGGACCAGACAATCTAGCTCAGGTCACAGAGGAATGCATCCAGACAGGCCTGGAAAGTCCTTGCCTGCTTGCTTCTGATGCATCACCATGTGTAGATGGATGGGTCTAGGACCAAGCTGAGGGTGAATCACAGAATGGTAATGGTGAGAAGAGACCTCTGGAGATCATCAAGTCCAGCCCTCCCTGCCAGAGCAGGGGCACTTAGGGCAGGCCACACAGGAACGCATCCAGCTGGGTCCAGAAAGGCCCCAGAGGAGATTCTGTGATGCTGTGGGATGCTGGAGGGTGTAGATATTTTTGAGGGTGAATCACAGAATGGTAATGGTGAGAAGAGACCTCTGGAGATCATCAAGTCCAGCCCTCCCTGCCAGAGCAGGGTCACTTAGGGCAGGCCACACAGGAACGCATCCAGCTGGGTCCAGAAAGGCCCCAGAGGAGATTCTGTGATGCTGTAGGATGTTTTTGAGGGTGAATCACAGAATGGTAATGGTGAGAAGAGACCTCTGGAGATCATCAAGTCCAGCCCTCCCTGCCAGAGCAGGGTCACTTAGGGCAGGCCACACAGGACCGCATCCAGGTGGGTCCAGAAAGTCCCCAGAGAAGGAGATTCCATAGATGCTGGAGGACGCAGATGTTTTTGAGCCCAAGGAACATCCCAGCTGCCCTTCCTCAGCTGCCTTTCTCCTCCACCATGCTTGAGGCACATCTGGGACCTCCTCACATCCACACACAGAGGTGCACAAACTCCTGTCTCCCAGCAGCTAACTCCACCACCACCCTCCCAAGTACCACCACCCTCTGCCCACTGCTTGTCAGTGGCCTCCCAACCTGCGCTTTACCACCGCTACGCCTCAGACCAAAAAAAAACCCTTTCAGTCCCATCCCATCTCCTTCATCACCAACTTCATGTTCAGGATTAAAACAGCAAGGAAAAAAAAACCCAAAAAACCAAACAAAAAAAACCAACCAAACACCAACAAAGAGAAACCAACACAACCCCAAAGCAAAGCTTGCAAGAGTAGAAGGTCCTCATCCGACTGCTCCAGCCCTTGTGCCACCACAGCCTGGAGGTTCTGTGGTGGTGCTTGTGGCTTGGGTGTAAAAACAAACAAACAAACAAAGATTAAAAAAAAATAAAATCACATTTTTAGATGGTACAAGACATGATTTGTTCTGTTTTCTTCTCTTTTTTCTTTTTTCTTCCTCTTTCTTGTTTTTTTTTCCTTCTCTTTTTTCTTCTTTTTTTTCCTCTCCTTTTTTTCCTTCTCCTTTGTTTTTTTTCCTTCTCCTTTTTTATTTTTTCTTCTCTTTTTTCTTCTTTTTTTCCTCTTTTTTTTCCTTCTTTGTTTTTTTTTCCTTCTCCTTTTTTTTTTCTTCTTTTTTCTTTTTTTCCTCTCCTTTTTTTTCTTCTCCTTTGTTTTTTTCTTCTTCTTTTTTTTCTTCTCTTTTTTCTTTTTTCCTCTCCTTTTTTTCCTTCTCATTTTTTTTCTTCTCCTTTTTTGTTTTTTTCCTTCTTTCTTTTTTTTCCTTCTCCTTTTTT
>WBNM01023327.1:1790-33462 GCA_013399055.1 Ramphastos sulfuratus | reverse complement strand
AGGTTAGCTCCCCCCCTCATAATTTAAACAAAATGGAAAAATAATAACAACACTCTTCAAGGTACCTGACAAGATTAAGTCCATTTAAGTGTTTTGTTTTTAAAAAAAAAAAACAAGAAACAAACAAAAAAACCACCCCAAAACAATCAAAACCAAAACCCAAACAATCCCCAAACCCAACCCCAAAACTCAACACGTTGCATAGGAAAGGGACTTGTTGTCTGCTCTGGGAGTGAAGGAATCTTCCTCCTCTTCCTTCCCGCCTCGACTCCAAGCGTGGCCTTCCAGGAGCCAACTGATTTAGCAGCACTTTCTTCCAGCCTCTTCCATCCCATCAACCTGGAGGGGTCGGTTTGGTTCTGCTGGATCGCAAAGGGTGAGGCCACGAGGCCTTGGGGGCGCACACACCCCCCTCAACACCTGTCTGCACCTGGGAGCCACGGAGAAGGCCCAAATGAGTCTTGGTCAGAAGGTGGGGTGAAGAGGGGCGGCGTGGCGAGCGGGTGGGGATTTGGCTAATGACAAAAGAAAGCCCAGACGAGGTGGGACAGACGAGTTACAAAGTGGTTTCTGTTCCCTTGCTCCTCCAGAAGTAACCATGGTCTGCAGGCTCCACTTCTATTCTAATTTGAGGCACAACTTTGACTGGAGGTCGTGGAGGGCTGCGGAGAAAAAAGAAAGACCAAGGTCAGGGTGAGGAGTACTTACAGGTCCCACAGCGTGGGGACCACCTGCAGCTCCTCACACCTGGGGACCACCTCTGGCTCCTCACACGTGGGGACCACCTGCAGCTCCTCACAAGTGGGGACCACCTCTGGCTCCTCACACGTGGGGACCACCTGCAGCTCCTCACACCTGGGGACCACCTCTGGCTCCTCACAAGTGGGGACCACCTCCAGCTCCTCACATGTGGGGACCACTTTCAGGTCCTAACACATGGGGACCACCTCCAGGTCCTAACACATGGGGACCGCCTCCAGGTCCTCACACGCAGGGACCACCTCCAGGTCCTCACACGCAGGGAACACTTTCAGGTCCTAGCACATGGGGACCATCTCCAGCTGCTCACACATGGGGACCACCTGCAGCTCCTCACATGTGGGGACCACCTCCAGCTCCTCATACTCAGGGACCACTTTCAGGTCCTAGCACATGGGGACCACCTCCAGCTCCTCACACATGGGGACCACTTTCAGGTCCTAACACATGGGGACCACTTTCAGGTCCTAACACATGGGGACCACTTTCAGGTCCTAACACATGGGGACCACCTCCAGGTCCTAACACATGGGGACCACCTCCAGGTCTTACAGCGTGGGGACCAGCTCCAGCTCCTCACACTCAGGGACCACTTTCAGGTCTTAACACATGGGGACCACCTCCAGGTCTTATAGCGTGGGGACCACCTCCAGCTCCTACAGCATGGGGATGACCTCCAGGTCCTACAAGGTAGGGACCACCTCCAGGTCTTACAGTGTGAGGACCACCTCCAGGTCCTAACATGGTTTTCTGTGCTGAAGACTTCTGCTAGCACAGCTTCCCAGTGACCCAGGCCTGCCAGGAGGTAAACTCAGTAATTTCATCCCCTGAGGAGCTCCAAGTGCCCAGCACTTGAGCTTCCCACCAAGCTGTGGCAAAGCCCCTGAAGCTGCCTTTGAAATCACCTGGTCACAGTTATGAGATGAACCTCCCAGGCTCTCCAACACCCAGAAGTGCAGACACTGCTTTGCCATCTCAGAGAATCATAGAATCATAGAATGGGAAGGTTGGAAGGGACCTCAAGGATCATCCAGTTCCAACCCCCTGCCATAGGCAGGGACACCTCCCACTAGCACAGGTCACTCAAGGCCTCATCCAACCTGGCCTTGAACACCTCCAGGGAGAGAGCAGCCACAACCTCCCTGGGCAACCTGTGCCAGTGCCTCACTGGATTGTTGCTGCCTTGGTTTAGACCCAACTCTTGACACTGGGAAGTCCAAGGTGGCCCTAAGGTGGGGCTGAGCTCTGAGAGCTTGCTCCTTGTCCCTCTTTTGCTGCTGCTGTTTATTTCGTACCGCAGATGAGGGGGAGTGGATCTTCTCCAAAGGCACTTTCAGAGTTCCCTAGAAGGGGACAGCTGACTTTTCAGGATGCTGTGAAGTAGCTGAGGTGCTTTTGAGGAGTGTTTTTGGGTGCCTACCTTGGCATGGTGTGTGACTGAAGGAAAGGAATTGTATCAGCACGACGTATGGCGTTCGAGGAATGTTGGTGATTTTTCTCCTGTTGGGGAGGGAAAGAAGAGTCCAGTTTGACACTGCCTGCAGCACTTGGTGGCTCCTCAAGCCCAGCCTCAGTTTCTCCAGCATTGTCTCATCTACTTGGCAAGGCTGCCAAGGTGGACTTCACAGCTGGGAAGTCACAACACTTAGCTTCTCTCTCTCGATCTCTCTCCTCCAAGGTAAACCCCAAGAGGACCAAAGTCTCCTTTCTCAGGATTTCACCACCTATAGGTCTGGCCACTTACCTTGCACCTACACCACTTCACCTACCCTGTGCTCCTCACTGTCACACCCAACCTGCTGGTGAGGAAAGAGGTGGCTTGCTGCCTTGAATGGCTTTCCTCTCCTGACCCACTGTGGGGATGTGTCCTCACCATTAACCTCGCTGTCCCACCTGACCTGTCATGGTCAGGCATTGGAATAGGTTTCCCAGGAAGGTGGTGGAGTCCCCATCCCTGGAGGGGTTCAAAAAATGTGTACACATGGCACCTGGGAGCATGGCTTAGTGGCCATGGTGGTGTTGGGTTGATGGTTGGAGTCAATGACCTTAGAGGGCTTCTCCAACCCAAACAATTCTATGGTCCAATGGCCATGGTGGTGCTGGGTCAAAAGTTGGACTCAATAAACTTCTAGAGGGCTTCTCCACCCCCAACCAACTCAATTGTCTAATGGCCATGGTGGTGTTGGGTCAAAAGTTGGACTCTATCACCTTAGAGGGCTTCTCCAACCCCAACCAATTCAATTGTCTAATGGCCCTACTGGTGCTGGGTCAAAAGTTGGACTCAATGGTCCTAGAGGGCTTCTCCACCCCCAACCAATTCAATTGTCTAATGGCCATGGTGGTGTTGGGGCAGAAGATGGACTCAATGATCCTAGAGGGCTTCTCCAACCCCACCAATTCTATGCTCTAGCAGCCATGGTGGTGTTGGGTCAAAGTTTGGACTCGGCAACCTTGGAGGTCTCTTCCAATCCAAACAATTCTATGATTCTATGCCTTAATGGCCATGGTGGGGTTGGGTCAGTGGTTGGACTCAATGATCTGGGAGGTCTTTTCCAGCCCAAACAGTTCCATGATTCCATGACAAACCTGAGTCTCTATGCCAACTACTCATCGCATTTCAACACACTGGAGCTGGTTGCTCTTCCTCACTTAAAAGCTTAGCACATGGCAAGTGAAAATGACTGAAAATTAAGATGATAATCATCCATTCTGAGTATTGATTAAGCAATTGAAAGGAAGCAGAGTAGCACAAAAGCCAATCACCTAAGAAGGGAAATAGGTTAATGGTCAACTGATGATCAATGATGTGCTTAATTGACCTCTTTTAAGCGCGGGGTTGTGCTGGCACCTAAGGAAACAAACAGCAAGGGGACAGTGTGTGGTGGGGGGGAGGGTTTGGACCTGCTGCCCATCCAGGATACTAGGCTCAGAGGGAAAAAATAAATCAGTGGAACCATCAGTGGGGGTTAACACAAGAGGGGAAAGAGCAGAGTGGCCCAGAGACCTGTTAAAAGCGCAGTAAGCTGGAGGCACCAGAAGGAACAACATCAAATTGGTAATGAGCAAAAAGAAAAAGAAAAACCAACAGCTCACAACCCCACCACCAAATCTGTCCTAAATCAGAGGCCTGGAAATAAAAAAANTTTTTTTGGCACAAAACAAAAGGCTATGAAAAATTGACAAAAAAAAAAAAAAAAAAAAGAGAGAGAGAGAGAGAAATCAACCCCAAAACCCACAAGGAAAAGCAGTTCTCCAAAAGCCATCACTAAAGACATCTCTACGTTGGTAGTGCAAGTCAAGAGTCAAGCAGGCATGCAAGAGGTTGGTTCTACTCACTGTCAGCAGGTTTGCTATCACTTAGGAAAGGTTCCTGCTCCATGATGTCCATTGGGATTTTAATACTTGGGACTTTTTCTGAGTAAGGGCAGTCAGACTGTGAAAGAAACGTGTAAAAGGTCTTAGAACATTTTCATGGGCTGCCACAAATTCAAAATCAGCCTTCAGGGTGGTTCTGGAGGAAGGAGGAGAGACAAAGAAGGGCAAATAAAGAAGCAGCATCCAGCTTGGCTGGGTCCCCACTGCACCCCACACCTTCCCTTGTCCTTCACGCTTGGGAAGCAAAACAGGTTGTAAAGGATGATCTTGTGCCACTTCTCTTCCCCTCTCCCCACCTCACCGGCTCCTTTTCCACTACTTTTTAAGACACCACCCAGTCCAGCTTGGGATTGGCTGCAGGAAATACCCATGGAAGCTTGTCTGTAGCAGAAAGAGCAGGGGCTTGGCTGTTAAGAAGCTCACCAAATCATCTTATCCTGCTGTGATTATCTAAAACCCAGGGTTTCTTCTCCATTTTACAAGAGCCAGATGTGATGTGGCGGAGATTCCTTAAGCTGGGCTGTCTCAACTCCTATGGGAGTTGAGTCCTGTCCAGTCTCAATGACTTTATGGACAGAGGAAGGGGGAGAGGAGAGGGAGAGGAGAGGGAGAGGGAGAGGGAGAAGAGGGAGAGGGGGAGGGGGAGGGGGAGGAGAGAAGAGAACTGTACAGCGGTCTCCACCTGCTCTTGCTCAGTATGAGGTACTTGGAATCATTTTTGCAACTCCCAGGCAAGGCAAGGCTGAGACTGCAAAACCTGGCAAAGGAAGGTTCAGGAGGCAAAGGAAGGCAAAGGAAGTATCAGGAGATGCTTGCCAGAAGGTGAACACATCTTTGGTCCTGTAGAGAAGCAGGCACAGCTGCAGGCATAGTGCCTGGGTGACCTTCGAGGCAGGGCAGGAAACCAGAGTGGCCAGAGAATGTCTCTGCCTGATTACCATCACACTCCATTTCACACTCCCAACAGCAAACTCTTTCCTCAGGAGTGTTTTCAGGAGGCTGAGGGACTCATCCCTCATCTAAAGATGGTTCTGCAGAAGGGCACTGAAGCAATAAAGCCACCCCCAAATCCTCACTGTCTGGGGCCATCTCTAAGCCAAGTGCAGAGCCTCAGCAGCTCGTCGACCTGGGCGACAAAGCAGCCTCAAAGTGCTCAGCAATTCCTGCACTGCTGCTCCTCTCCAAGCTTCACCACCTGAAATGAATGAGGGCACAGGGAACCTGCCTGCAGCTGGCAAGAAGACCCCAAAGGGGAGCTGAGGCCCTTGCAGAGCACTTCAGACTCTGAAAATAAATTAATGAGCCCAACCAGAAATGAAATTAAAGCTAATGGCTCATGGTCGTCTGGCCCTGCTTGGATTCTGACTCTTATGGACATAAAGTGGGAGAGAAACCCAAGGTGATTGGCTTTTCCTACAGCAAATCTCATCAGGCAGCAATTAATTACAGTAATTCCTATTTGGTGAAGCAAGCTGGAAGGGGAAAGTGGTGAAATTACTGAAAATCTTTATGGCAGCTCCTGTTTTGCTGCCCCTCATTGTTAGCAAACCCCAGCGAGAGCTTTAGGCAAGTCCTGAGCGGTGCTGAGTGTGGTCTCCACTGATGCCAGGTTCTGCCCTGCTCATTCCAAGCCCACCTGCTTTGGCAAGACCCAGCACTGCCCTGTGCTGAGCTCTGATCCCACCAAGCACCACGGCACTGACTTGGTGGGGATGTATTTCTGGAAGGGAGAAGGTGAAAACAATCAAGCCAGTGACACCCAGTTCGGGAAGCTGGTAAAAGCCAAAGTACTGCAAAAAAAAAAAAAAAACAACCTGAGAAGAGTTAAGAATTGACTTTTAGCATCACTTCTCTTACCCATGAGGTCAACTCCTGAACCTGAAATTCACCAAAAGCTGAAGAAGAGAGGAGGTAGCTTCAAGCCCACCAGAGATACATAAGCTGTGGCTCAGGATATGATACTGCTGGATTCAAATTGGTCAAGACTGAGTGCAGGGTTTGTGTGTGCCCAGGAATTGGAACAGGCTGCCCAGGGAGGTGGCCTTGGAGGGGTTCAAGACAGCTGTGGCCATGGCACCTGGGGGACATGGTTTTTGCAGTGTGTGCATGCAGCCCAGACAGCCAACCGAGTGCTGGCCTGCAAGCAAGAGCAGTGTGGGCAGCAGGGCAAGAGAGGGGATCCTGCCCCTTTCTCTGCTCTCCTCAGACCCCATCTGGAGTCCTGTGTGCAGCTCTGGAGCCCCCATCAGCAGCCACCACAGGTCCCATCTCCTGGGGCTTTTCAGGAGAGCCATTAAACCCCAACCCACGGGAAAAGCAAGGCAGAAGAGAGCCAGGAGAAACAGAGCTGCTACTGAGAACCACTCTCCTCCTAAAAAAAAGACAATGACAGGGGAGAAGGGTGGGGGAGGGAAGGTTGAGCAGGGCAGGGTGGTGAAGGATGTTCCCAGCAGGTGCCTTGTGCAAAGTGGGACCTCATTTTTGGCAGGGCAAGCACCACCTACGACGGGCTGCCGCCCTCTGCAGAAGGGAAGGCAGTGTAGGAAAGAGGCTTTGGTTGGGGTTGATTTGCTGCTGCAGCAGCAAAAGACCAAGCTGGCCAACTTCAAAAGAGGCTGGGAAAGAGCCAGCCCCAGAGCTGGGAAGGACCAGGGACCATGCCCAGGGTCAGCTTAGCCAGACATGCCCAGAGCAGGAAGCTCCTTACATCATCATTGTCACTGTCCACACTGCCCTTCTTCTTTTTCTTCTTCTTCTCATCCTCTTTCTTCTTCTTGTCTTTTTCTGGAATGACGTCATCAAGAAAGCTTAAGTCGTGCTGGGAGAAGAGGTAGTCCATGGCTTTTCTGACTGCCACCAGTGCCAGGATCTGCAGAGGGGGAGGACTTCTCAGGCATCTTACAGCTTTGACTGAGCTTCCATGCCACCAAACCTACATATCAAGCTTCCATGCCACCAAACTTCCATGCCACCAAACCTACACACCAAACTTCCACATCATCAGATTTAGATGCCACCAAACCTACACACCAAACTTCCATGCCACCAAAGCTCCATATCCAACTTCCATGCCACCAAACTGCCACGCCACCAAAGCTCCATATCCAACTTCCATGCCACCAAAGCTCCATATCCAACTTCTGTGCCACCAAAGCTCCATATCCAACTTAAATGCCACCAAAGCTCCATATCCAACTTCCATGCCACCAAACTTCCATGCCACCAAAGCTCCATATCCAACTTCCATGCTACCAAACTTCCATGCCACCAAACTGCCATATCCAACTTCCATGCCACCAAAGCTCCATATCCAACTTCCATGCCAACAAACTTCCATGCCAACAAAGCTCCATATCCAATTTCCTTGCCAGCAATCTTCCATGCCACCAAACTTCCATATCATCAAACTTCAATGCCATCAAACTTCCTTGTCATCAAATATCCACATCAAACTTCCACACCACCAAAGTTCCATATTACCACACTTCCATGCCACTCTCTGATGTGAAACAGATGAAGCAGCATCATTACCTTTTCACTCAAGCTCAAGGAAAAGGAAATCCTTTTCTTGCTCTTGCTCTCTTGCTTGAGCTAATCCTTTCCTTCCCCTTGGAACACCTCTTAGAACTGAGCCCCATTCTTGGCTTTGTCACTTTTGTGTTGTTTAAAAGCCAGGGAGACATTTTCTGTGTGCACTAAAAAAAGGACCCTGCAGCTCTCCTTGGTTCATGCAGCTCAGGGAGAAACCAGGCTGAACCTAACCTTGGCAGCAGGGAAGGGTCAAAGCCAACTACATCTTGCTGGTTAAAAATGAACTTTCCAGGCTCATTTCCCTGCAGTGGGTTTATGTGAAGGCAGCCATGGCAAGGCTGACCCCATGCAGTCCTGTAACAGTGGCACAGAGCCCTGAGCTGCTGGCTGGACATGGACACTTTCATTTCTCAGGATCACAAAACTTTAGATGTTGGAAGGGACCTCCAGAGATCATCCAGTCCAACCCCTCTGCCACAGCAGCATCACCCAGGGTAGGTCACACAGGAATGCATCCAGGTAGGTTTTGAAAGTCTCCAGAGAAGGAGACTCCACAGCCTCTCTGGGCAGCCTGCCCCAGGGCTCCAGCACCCTCACTGTAAAGAAGTTTCTCCTTGTGTTGAGGTGAAACCTTCTCTGTTCCAGTTTGTATCCATTGCTCCTTGGCTTATTGCTGTGCACCACCCAAAAGAGCTTGGCTCCAGGCACTTGACACCCACCCCTCAGATACTTGTATACATTGACCTGCCCCATCGATGGGAGGCTATGCTCGTAGGAGGCAGGTGCAGGCTGAGAAAGGAGAGAGGTGAAGGAGAGCATCCCCTACCATGACAGGGAATATGATAGCAGCCACGGTGGACTTGAGGATCCAGAGCAGGGCCAGGCACACCACCTGCAGGAAGGTGAAGAGATGCACCCTGCGCAGCGGGACGTGGCGCAGGTAGATGAAGTCAGGCTGGTGCTTCAGAGGCATCAAGAGCAGCTTCAGACGATCCATGAACTGGAAAAGAAAGGGACATTGACAGTGAGCCCCCAGGCGGACAAACCAGAGACACAAGAGCACTGCGAGACCTTGGAGCGAGACTTCGGAGAGGCTCGGTGAAAGAAACCCAGGGGAACGCCCAGCATAGCTCCTCTCTGTCTTGGCTTAATGCAGGGTGGGCTGAGCAGGAGAACTCAGCCTGCCCAGGGGAAGGCTCCAGCTCCACACTAGACCTGGCAACTAAACAGGGATGCGGGAGCAAAGCATCTCCCCAAGACAGACCTTGAGGTNATCAAAGATCACATTCTGTGACTCTGTGCTCCACAACCTCCCTGGAGGTGCCCAAGGCTAGGTTGGATGAGGCTTTGAGCAACCTGTTCTAGTGAGAGGTGTCCCTGCCTATGGCACAGGGGGGTTGGAACTAGATGAGCTTTGAGCTCCCTTCCAACCTAAACCATTCTATGATTTTTTTATTTTAAGAAGCAGGACTCCACAAGAGACAGCACAAAGGGCACAAACCCAGGAGGTTCCACCTGAATATCAGGAAACTTTCTTCACTGTAAGGGTGCTGGAGCCCTGGAGCAGGCTGCCCAGAAAGGTCGTGGAGACTCCTTCTAAGGAGAGATTCCAAACCCACTTGGACATGGTGCTGCTGGGCAAGCTGCTCTGGTTTTGCTTTAGCAAAACTGGACTGGATGATCTCCAGAGGTCCCTTCCAACCCCTGTCATGCTGGGATCAGTTTGCAAAACAAGGAACAGAGGTGCTGGTGGAAACTGCCTTGCTCCAAAGCCTGATCTGCTGAGGACACCATTTCCTCTTGGAGGGATCACTTCATTAGAATCATTGAATGATAGAACTGTTGAGGCTGGAAGAGACATTTGAGCTCATGAAGTCCATCGCCCTCAGATGAATACTCAAGCTATGGTCAGCACCAAACCTTGGGTCACTTCCATCACCCTCCCCTGCCCTGTTCAGCAATTTAATAAAAGGCTTGCTTTTTTTTTTTTTTTTTTCCCCAAACAAACTGGATGCAGAACTCATCAGAGGTGAGGGCAGACCTCATGTTACCAGAGAACAGAAAGGCACCCAGAGGACAACAGGGAGCTTTTCTACCAGCATCCCTTCTGCTGGCCTGGATGGCCTGGGAGTTTACCCAAAATTTAGATTTTGGAGTGGAAAAACATCCTTTACTCTGAGGAAAACAAGCTGCCCAGTGCCCTGACCACCTGGGCTGGGGAGGAGGGGAAATCCCCTCCAGCAGAACCAACCCCTGGGGTGAACAGGACAATCCCCTCCTTGTCCCCTGGCCAAACGTGGGCTTGCTGCCCAGTGCTGAGACCAGACTGAAACCCTCCCCCACAGCCACCCCCAGTGAATGCAAGGTTTGAAAGAACAGCTGAGGAAGTTCTCATGGTGCTCAGGGCCAGGCAGTCTGTGCCCATCAGAGCACAACTGAAGAAAGGCCACAATTAAGGGGGGTGCCAGAAAGCACAAACACAGCTTCCTGGGGCCAGGCAGAGGCTGTGTGCTGGGAGAAAGGCTCCTTACATAAGGGCTCCTCAGCCTCCCAGCCAAGGGGCTTGGCTTCCCCTGCCTGGCAGGCAGCAACATTCCTGCTCCTCAGCGTGGTGCAGTGACCCTGCTGCCATCACTCACCTCCCCTTCTTTCCCTTCCCTCTCTGGCAGCTGCCCCAAGCCATCCCAGGAGCAAGCCTGGGATCTCTGCAAGCTGTGGTCCTGAGCTGGGTTGGGGGGAGATGGACTCTGGGGCAAGCCAAAGCTCCCCCATTGCTCGCAGGGACCAGCCTTGGCTGCTGGCCTGCTCAGCAGATTGCTGCCCTCTGGTCTCCATTTGGGGACAGCCAGCCTGAGGAAATGTTTGTCAACAATGCCCACCCTCCCTGGGGCTTCCTGGGGAGGGAAAGGAGCTGGGGAAGGAGAAGGGGGCACTACAACCCCAGGCAATGCTCNTCTATTCTAAGTTGATCGACAGCAGCTGAAGATGAGCCAGCAGTGTGCCCAGGTGGCCAAAAAGGCCACCAGCATCCTGGCCTGGATCAGCAATGGTGTGGCCAGCAGGAGTGGGGAAGTGATTGTGCCTCTGTGCTGGGCACTGCTGAGGCCACATCCTGAGTCCTGGGTTCAGTTTTGGGTCACTCACTCCAACAAGGACATTGAGGGGATGGAGCAGGTCCAGAGAAGAGCAACGAAGGGAAGGGTCTGGAGAACAGGGCTGGGGAGAAGCAGCTGAGGGAGCTGGGGGTGTTTAGCCTGGAGAAGAAGAGGCTGAGGGCAGAGCTCATTGCTCTCTACAGCTCCCTGAGAGGAGGCTGTTGGGGATTGGGCTCTTCTCCCAAGGAGGAAGTGATAGGAGAAGAGGAAATGGCCTCCAGTTGCCCCAGGGGAGGTTTAGGTTGGACATGAGGAACAATTTCTTTCCCCAAAGGGTTGTCAAACCTTGGCCCAGGCTGTCCAGAGCAGTGGTGGAGTCCCCATCCCTGGCTTCAAAGCCCTGTAGATGTGGTGCTGAGGGACGTGGTGTAGTGGCGACCTGGCAGTAGCTGGACTGGATGATCTTAAAGGTCTTTTCCTACCAAAACCATTCTGTGATTTTCAGGGAAAGCTGGGTAGGGAGGGGGAGGGGGGCTTGTGAAGGAAACCCTGTGCTGGCTAATGGTTGCCAGCTTGTGGGCAAGAGCCAGCGTGGACTCACCTGCACACCGTTGAGGGAAGCGACACCCATGTAGAGGAAGACGCCGTAGAGCACCGGCATGGGAATGAACTGCAGGAGGAAGAGCAGGAGAAACTCAGTGAGGAACCTGCCCACACACACAACGAGCCACTGACACCCGTGGTGACACCATTCCTGCTCCCTGAGGGACTCAAACCACATCTCTGAGTGGGCAATGTGGAGGCAAGCAAGCCTTCTGCTGGGCTGGGAGAGCTGCAAGGACATCGGTGCCATCACCGCAGGGCTGAGGAGCACAGCAGGGGCCAAACCAGCTCTGAGCTCCTCTCCTTCATAGGCACTTGGATAGCTCTCCAGCAGCCAAATGGCAGGGAGCCAGCCAGGGCCAGTCAGGCAGCAGGTGAAAGCAGAAGTGGGGTAAAGACCTTGCAGCTAAGCTTCAAAGTGCTTTTCACCTCTTGGTTTCTGGTGAGGCGAGAAGCAGAAGGGAGGGAAGAAGGCAGCACCACCCTGTGGTGCCTCCAGCTCAGCGAGCTGTGCCATGGTCCTGAATCCCACCTCAGCAATGCCAGCCATGCCAACCACATCCTGGCCTGTCTCCCCTTTCACTCTCACCAGGCCAGAGCTGACCACCAGTTACTTTCAGCACTGCAAGGACCTGTCCTTTCCAACACCACCTCCCTGCTGCCTTCAGTGCTCGCTGCCGCCACTCCTCCACCACTGGTCCTGCCCTTGGGGACATCTCCCTCCAGAAGGGAAGAAGATGGCATGGCAACAACCCCCATGCTTCCCAGAAGCATCTGTCCCTCCACCCTTAAGCACAAAGCTCTCCTCAACTGCCAAAGCCCCCGTGAAGCTGTCAGGATGGGAGGATGCTCCTCATCACTGCTAAAAGCTGCGTGCAGCCAGCGTGGCGTGACGGGGACAGGGAAAACTCAGCCTGGACCACCCACGGGAGCTGAATAAAGGCCTTTGTGTGGCTGTTCGGAGGCAGAAGGATGGGCAGAGCTGTGTCCCCAAAGGCCAGCTGGGTGCAGTGACGAGTGGCTGCCACTGAACGGCAGCCGCAGCTCAGCCAAGGCTCCGCAGCCCTGCTGCTGGAGCAGCCTTTGTGTCGGACCTGCTGACTCAATGTTCGAGCTCCTTCCCACCACCACATTCATCCTTCCTATCTCTGGAGGCCTGGAGCCCCACTCCACGCCTATCACCTGGGGCACAGGGGCACCAAAGCCCTGTGCCACCTGTGACCAAAGCTGCCCTGCCTACATTCCTCCATTCCCTCCCCTGAGAGCTCCTGAATTTCCAACTCCTCCTTCTGCTGCATTTCTCTGCTTCCTTCAGCCACCTGCACTTGGTTCACACCAACCCCAGGAATGCTCCAGGCTTGGAGCTGAGTGGCAGAAAAGGACCAGGGGGTGCTGGTTGACAGTAGCTGAAGATGAGCCAGCAGTGTGCCCAGGTGGCCAAGAAAGCCACCAGCATCCTGGCCTAGATCAGCAATGGTGTGGCCAGCAGGAGTGGGGAAGTGATTGTGCCTCTGTGCTGGGCACTGCTGAGGCCACATCCTGAGTCCTGGGTTCAGTTTTGGGTCACTCACTCCAACAAGGACACTGAGGGGCTGAAGCAGGTCCAGAGAAGGGCAACAAAGGGAAGGGTCTGAAGAACAGGGCTGGGGAGGGGCAGCTGAGGGAGCTGGGGGTGTTTAGCCTGGAGAAGAGGAGGCTGAGGGCAGAGCTCATTGCTCTCTACAGCTCCCTGAAAGAAGCCTGCAGTGAAGTTAGGTTGGGCTCTGCTCCCAAGAAACAAGTGGTAGGAGAAGAGGAAATGGCCTCCAGTTGCCCCAGGGGAGGTTTAGGTTGGACATGAGGAATTATTTCTCCATGGAAAGGGTTGTCAAACCTTGGCCCAGGCTGTCCAGGGCAGTGGTGGAATCCCCATCCCTGGAAGTTTCGAAGCCCTGTAGATGCGGTGCTGAGGGCCATGATTTGGTGACGACCTGACAGTGCTGGATGATGTTAAAGGGGCCCCTGAGTCTATGCATTGATAGGAAAGAGTCTCTCATTGTCTTCATGGGGGTATTGATAGGAAAGAGTCTCTCACTGTCCTCATGGGAGTATTGATAGGAAAGAGTCTCTCACTGTCCTCATGGGGGTATTGATAGGAAAGAGTCTCTCATTGTCTTCATGGGGGTATTGATAGGAAAGAGTCTCTCACTGTCTTCATGGGGGTATTGATAGGAAAGAGTCTCTCACTGTCTTCATGGGGGTATTGATAGGAAAGAGTCTCTCACTGTCCTCATGGGGCAGAGGACACTTCAGTGGAGATGTGCTCTAAGTGAGCAGGGACATCAGTGCCAGCCCAGCCCAGCGCCACTACCCTAAGCCCCCCAAAGCAGGCCGAGATGATCCTGCAGATTGCCTGCTTGTTGACTCTGGGTTTGTCAGCACCAAAGCTGCTGCTGGCAGGAGGAGGCTTTGCTGTTCTGCAAAGCATTAGCAGAGCAGCTCTCTGGAGCAGGAGACCTTGCCACCAGAGTTTGTGAAAGGTCCTGAAAGGCTGCCAGGTCCTTGCTGGCACATGGGCCAGGAGCGTGCCACTTTATCCTCAGGCGTCCTCCCGCCAGCATCTTCCCCACACTGAGGGAAGCACAGGCCAGGGGCTGATGAATGAAGCAACAGCAGGGGAAATAATAGAGCCCAGTGGGACAGAGGAAGAGTGAGCTCACAGGGAAAGGTCACACCAAGCAGGAGGAGTCCCACGGGGCACGAAGCGAAGGGCACGGAAACGCCTGCTTGTGCAGGGCAGGAAACTGTTACCAAGGCACAACCATTTCCGAGCTGTGAAAACAGCCTCAGAAACCCAGCAGAGGGACATGCTGGCTTTGGGAAGCCACCTCCTCCTCTTCTGCAGAGACCTGCCAGGCTCCCATCTGCTGGAGCACACCCAGAGAAGGGCAATACACTGTGGGTAAAGCCTGAGAGCCTGCTGGTGGCTGAGGGAAGGCTGGTGGGCCAGGCAGCAGAGCTGCAGGGTGGAAGGTGCAGGTGAAGGGGTGAAGATGCAGGCATCAAAGGCTCTTTGCATCCATCTGAGTGTGCACACATCTCACACACGCCTGAAGCTCTCTGCTGGGTGCTTGCTCATTTGGTGCCACTGAGAGGAGGGGGTTTGATGAGGGAGAACACCCAGAACTGGTGGTGAGGAGCAGAGCCTGCAGCTGGTGGAGTTGGTCCACGTCCCCACGGCTTTAGCCAGCACAACAATCACATTTCCACTCCTAAAACAGCACAGCCCTTCTCAGCCAGGAGCCATGCCCAGCTCAGCAGCACTGGCAATGTGCTTCTGGAGGCAGCAGCACAGCTCAATTTGATTTCTTCATCTCCTGAATTAGTTTTCCCCTGAGTTTAGCCAAAAGCTCTGGCCAGATGTGCTGCTGATCTATCACTACTTCTAGGTAGGAAGGGATTTTCCAAGACCTGCAGTTTGTTGGCATGTAGCCACAGAACATGAAGCATGGGCAGAGCAGAAGAACAGGAGAGAGAGAAGCTCTCAAGTTTTATCCACAGTTTAGTATCCATGAAATATAGGCACAGCAGAACTGAAGAGAGGAAAGCTCTCAAGCTTTATCCACAACTGTCCATGAAACATGGGCACAGCAGAACAGAAGAGAGAGAAGCTCTCAAGCTTTATGCAGTGTAGTAACCATGAAATATGGGCACAGCAAAACAGCAGAGAGCTCTTAAGCTTTATCCACAGTGTAGTATCCATGAAATAGGGGCAGAGCAGAAGACAGAGAAGCTCTCAAGCTTTATGCAGTGTAGTAACCATAAACATGGGCACAGCAGAGAAGCTCTCAAGCTTTATCCACAGTGTAGTAACCATGAAATATGGGCACAGCAGAACAGCAGAGAGAAGCTCTCAAGCTTTATGCAGTGTAGTAACCACGAACGTGGCACAGCAGAACAGCAGAGAGAAGCTCTCAAGCTTTATGCAGTGTAGTATCCATGAAATATGGGCACAGCAGAACAGCAGAGAGAAGCTCTTAAGCTTTATCCACAGTGTAGTATCCATGAAATAGGGGCAGAGCAGAAGACAGAGAAGCTCTCAAGCTTTATGCAGTGTAGTAACCACGCAACAGGGGCACAGTAGAAGAACAGCAGAGAGAGAAGCTTTATCCCCAGCTGTCCATGAAACACAGGCACAGTAGAAGAGTGCAAAATAGAAGGAAATTTTATGCAAACCTGGCAGAAAAGTCATAAAGGGAAAAAAAAACCAAAACCAAAACCTCAGCCCCCAAGACCATCAGCCCCCACCTCTGCCACTGTCACCACTGAGCACACCTGGACAAGGTCATTTTTAGCTTCTAAGAGGTTTGCATTTAAGCTTCCAGAACACAATGAGACTGCAGCAGAAATTCGCAGCATCTCCTTCCCCACACTTCAGTGCTGAGTTCTTTTAGCAGCAGCAAAACAGCTGTGGCCCTGCTTTGGCTGGGAGCAGAAGGAAGCAGAGCAAGTGGTGATGATGATGATGTCCTTACCTTCAGGATGGGAGCCATGAAGACAGAGACACCGGTCAGGATGAAAACGATAATCCCAGTGACTCTCTGCTCCCTGAAACAACATCAGTGGGTGAAGCAGGATGGCTTCAGCTGTCAAACCAACAGCATCAAGCCTGACAATTCTTTTTTTTTGCAGCCACCAGCAGCCAGCAGATACCTGGATGAAGCCTCACACACCTCTCATTTCAAACACCAGAGCAGGTGGGGTTTGCTGCCCTAGGTCTGCCCTTTGTGAATCAACAGAGAGGAGCAGCGTTTACACCTTTAACATCAGAAGCAGCTCTGGGGTTTTTCAGGGGACACCTTCTGGCTCTCTCCAACTCCCTGAAAGGAGGTTGGAGCAAGGTGGGTGTTGGTCTCATCTCCCAGGTTAAAAGGAGGTGCTCTCAAGTTGCCCCAGGGGAGGTTTAGGTTGGACACGAGGAAAAATTTCTTCCCCACGAGGTCTGCAAGTCCCAGACCAGGCTGCCCAGAGCAGTAGTGGAGTCCTCATCCCTGGAGGGATGTCAGAGGTATGCAGACATGTTTTAGTGGTCATAGTGGTATTGGGTTGATGGTTGGACTCAATGACCTTAGAGGCCTTCTCCAACCCAAACCATTCTCTGACTCTAGATGTGGTGCTGGGGGCCATGGTTCAGTGGTGACCTGGCAGCACTGGGTTGGACTGGATGATCTCAGAGGTCTCTTCCAACCAAAATGCCCATGTGAAGCTTTCACCAGCCAGCCCACTGAGCTGCATGGCAGGGCTCACAGCATGCAAACAGGCCAGCAGTCACCAGCTCCCCACTTTTAGGTCAGTTCTGCATCCCAAGCCCTGCTCGCAGTCCCTCAGCAGTGTGGGGTCCAGGGGTCTCCCTCAGCACCCACAGCTGCTCCCTACATCCCAAAACACTCTTGCCAGGAATCTTTCAGAGCACTCAAAGTTAGGTCATTACACTTCCACTTCATCACCTAAGCAAGTGGTCTGACTGCCCCTGCTGAAGGCACTTCACAGCACTCAATTAAGGCAACCAAAGAAGAATGGCTTGGGGGAGTCGAGATGATTGCTCCAGGCCTGACAGGTTTCATTTCTTACCACTCTGTTTGCTGACAAATCCCCAATTTCCATGGATACAGGAAGAATTTCCATGGATACAGCAAGCTGCAGTAAATTATCTCCTCTAGCCCTAGGAAACCCTCTCTGACCTGGCTAAACAAACTTTTGAGGAGCTACAAGGGGATTTATCCAAGGAATTACCAAAGACCTGTGCTGCTCAAGCTCATAAATATGAAGAGCGCAGCAGGAAACTCTCCAGAAGAACTTTGTGGTGTCCCATGGCCACCAGAGCTTTCTCTGTAAAGCTCTGTGTGCTTGGAGGTGACCTCAACATGAGTGCTCAAAGCACCAAGGACTGCTCTAAGCTCTGGGGGGCCCTGGAGGTGTTCAAGGCCAGGTTGGACGAGGCCTTGAGTGACCTGTAGTAGTGGGAGGTGTTCCTGTCTATGGCAGGGGGTTGGAACTAGATGATCCTTGAGGTCCCTTCCAACCTTACCATTCTGTGATTCTCTAAGTTTCCTTATGATTCTGTAAGAATCACAGAGTGGCAGGGGTTGGAAGTGACCTCTTGGAGATCATCCAGTCTCACTCCACTGCCAAGGCAGGCCCACCTAAAGAAGGTCACACAGGAACACATCCAGGTGGGCCTGGAATGTCTCCAGACTTCACAGAATCATAGAATTGTTTCAGTTGGAAGGGACCTTTAAAGATCACCCAGGCCAACCATCAACCCAACACCACCATGGCCACTAAACCCTGCCCCCAAGTGCCATGGCCACACCTTTCTTGAACACCTCCAAGGATGGGGACTCCACCACCTCCCTGGGCATCCCAGGGCAGTTAAGGTCTTTCTGGCTGGACATACCTCACTCCCAAAAACTTGGGCTGCTCTCCAGGGGCTGAAGTTTCAGTCTCCATCTTCAAGCTGTCAATGTGAGCGATGGAGATGACGGTGGCAGCGACGTACCAGGGCAGGCCCATGAAGGAGCACACAATCATCAGAATGGCCACCCAGAACAGATCCAGGTGGTAGCCAGCACCTTTCTGTGAAGGAAGACAGACAACCTTCAGCCTCAGTATCCTAAACACCTCCAGGACACCTCTAGCCTGAGAGCTGAAGGACACCAAACAAAGGGAACCTGATTCATGGGATCACAGAATTAAGCAGGTTGGGAAAGACCTTCGAGATCATCGAGTCCAACCTAGCACCTAACCCTTCTAATTAACTTAACCATGGCACTAAGTGTCTCATCCAGCCTCCCTTTAAACACCTCCAGGGATAGGGACTCCCAACAAGCAGCATCTCTTTCTACCAAATCTCCTGGACAACAGAAACCATCTCATGAAGGCACAGAGCAGGACACGATGCTCCTTAAAGGATGAAGGAGCTGTTCCTGCAGGGAGAATGGGTGAGGGCTCCAGCTCTGAAGCTCTGAGAGCTTCCAGATGAAGGAAGCACAGGAGAAGAGCAGGTTTGAAGAAGGCCAAGCTGCTTGTGTCCACTGTAAGGCTGAGGTGGTACAAGCCAAGACTTGCAACCTCTCCAATGGCTTTTTACAGAGGTACTTGGCAGAGCAGACCATGAGTTAAAGATGATGACAGAGTTACACCTTCACCAGAAGAGATTTCACAGAATCACAGAATTGTTTTGGTGGGAATGCCCTCTAGGATCATCCAGCCCAACCATCACCTCAACACCACCATGGCCATCAAGCCATGTCCCCAAGTGCCATGGCCATACCTTTCTTAAGCACCTCCAGGGATGGGGACTCCACCACCTCCCTGGGCAGCCTCTTCCCACCCCTGACCACTCTTGCAGCAAAGAAATTTTGCCTCATCTGCAACCTAAGCCTCCCCCGGCACAATTTCAGGCCATTGCCTCTCCTTCTGTCACCTGAGACTAGGCAGAAGAGCCCAACCCCACCTCACTGCAACCTCCTTTCAGGGAGCTGCAGAGAGCAATGAGGTCTCCCCTCAGCCTCCTCTTCTCCAGGCTGAGCACCCTCAGTTCCCTCAGCTGCTCCTCATAAAAGTGTAGGTAGGAAAAGAGGATCCACACTTTTTTGGTGGCTAAGTGTCTTCTCCAAGCTGCTCCTCTCCAGACCTTAAACAGGTTGCCCAGGAAGGTTGTGGCTGCTCCCTCCCTGGAGGTGTCCAAGGCCAGGCTGGATGAGGCCTTGAGCAACCTGGGCTAGTGGGAGGTGTCCCTGCCCATGGCAGGGTGGCTGGAACTGGATGATCTTTGAGGGCCTTTCCAACTCAACCCATGCCATGGATCAGTGAAACCTGATTAAAATGTCCTGCTTTTATGATCTGGGCTCATTTTCCAACGAGCCAACACAGGGACAAGAAGTAAGGACCTGCTGAAGCCTACCTGAAAGCAACCTGCCAGGACTCTTGTGCCTGCCCAAAGGTCACCTTTGCCTGTGGCTGTCTGAGAGCCAGATCTGAACTCCTCTGTGGAAGACACTAAGCACCTGTGGGATCTCACAGCTGGGACTTCACAAGTGGTTTGAGCCCTGCTGATCATGTCTGGTGCTGGAGGCACCTTCCCCAGCACCCCAGGCTCTCATGAGCAGAGCAATGAGGACAGCTGATGGGTTCATGCTCTGTGGCAAGGGCACAGCTCTCCTCTCCTTTCTTCACTCCTTTTTTTGAAGACCTCTGATCTCCTGAGGTTTAAATCCTTTAATGAACCACCACGGGAAATCCATCAAGTCCCAAGTGCCCAGAAAAGATGTGAAGAAACAAAAGAGCCACCAAAAGAAAGGGACCCTCAGAAACACACCAGACAAATCCTTGAGGTTTAGTATTTCAGAGAAAATCCACATTTTTTTTCCTAATCATAGAATGGTAAGGTTGGAAGGGACCTCAAGGATCATCCAGTTCCAACCCCCTGCCATAGACAGGGACACCTCCCACTAGCACAGGTCACTCAAGGCCTCCTCCAACCTGGCCTTGAACACCTCCAGGGAGAGAGCAGCCACAACCTCCCTGGGCAATCTGCTCTGTTTGATTTTATTGGACAGAAACAAAGGACCTGGACCTCTTGGTGACCCAGCAGGGAAAGCAACCTCAGCTTGTCTTGAATAGCCCTCACTGTGCTCCTCCCACGTGTGCTGCTTACCTTGGCTGGCCAGCAGTGGTGGGCTGTGCACTCAGTGGCACCCTGCCAATGCTTCAGCAGCCAAAAAACCTCCATCCTTCTCTTGGCCTCTTCTTCATGGGGGAAGAACAGTGTCTGCATCCTCCCAGGAATGAAGAAAATGCTTGGTCTGCTTCATTGGGTCCAGAAGATGGACCTGAAGCTGAGCCCATGGCAATGAGTTTTTCCCCCAGAGAAGATGTGGGCATAGTATTGAGTCACAGAGTGGGCTGAAAGGGACCTTAAAGATCATCTAATTCCAGCCCCCTGCCATAAGCAGGGACACAACAGAATCATAGAATGGTTTAGGTTGGAAAGGACCTCAGAGATCATCTACTCCAACCCCTGCCCTGGGCAGGGACACCTCTCAACTACACTTGGTTGTCCAAGGCCTCAGATCAACAGATCTGCCCAGATCCACAAAGCAAAAAGTGATGTTCTGAGGAGGGTTCTTTGTGAAGCAGCCCTGTAAGACCATCAGGTAGCACTCAGCACTGTGCACAACAAACCTTAACCATTCCCTTCCCTCTCTTCTCCAGACTGGGGTCAGGATGGACCCAAACATCCACAGTAACCCTAGGAATTGAAACATCCTCCTCCTCTTCAAGGAAAGCTCCACTCACACTTCCAACACCTCTCAATGTACCCAAGAAGCAGATTTTGACAGTGAGGGTGTGGAGACACTGGAAGAGGTCACCCAGGTTGTGACACTCCCTGAAAGTGTCCAAGGCCAGGTTGGGATGAGACCTGGAGCAACCTGGGCTTAGTGGGAGGTGTTGGAACTGGATGAGCTTCAAGGTCCCTTCCAACCCAAACCATTCCACCAATCTCTGAAGAACAACTCAGTACTGCCCATGATTTGAGGGAGTCTTCACCCTCAGGGTCAGACCACTTGGACCATGTCCTGCTAAGCAGGAAGGGAGAGGCTTCTTTTCCAGGAATGTAATAGTTTTCAATCAAAATGACCACGCAGGGAAAGAGAAAAAAAAACCAACCCACCAGGCATGAAGAACCTGCACAGCACTGGGCTGCAGAGTTTATTTTAAAAACATGCCTCCAGCCCAGGCTCTCCTGTCTCCCTGTTGGAAAGCTCTCCTTGAAATAACATCCAGCTGGGGCTATGCCCTTGCTGTGTCCCAAAGCTCTCCAGCTTATTGCTTCTATTTCACAGCCACTGTCAGACCTGAGCCATCTCTGGCCATAGCCACTATAGGTGGGGCTCTGTGATGGTTCTGGCACCCCAAAACTGCATTCAGAAGGGCTGGCAGTCACTGGTCATGATACAGAGAGACTTTGTTCTGCTGGTGGTGATCTTCTTGCACGATAAATGAAGTCAGAGGGACTTGTCAGCACCAGAGACACTCTGGGAGGCAGCTCTAAGGTCCTCCCAGGGTCTCGTTGACAGGCCCACAGCTCCCTCAGCCTGTCCTCGCAGCAGAGGTGCTGCAGCCCTTGGATCACCCTTGTGGCCCTCCTCTAGACTTGCTGCAATAGATGTTGAGACTTATTTGATTCCAGAGGAGAGGTTTGAGTCAGTTGGACTTGAGTCTGGGACGAGTTTCTCTAGAGAAGCAGAGTCTGGGGAGCCACTTTCTGACTGTGTTTCATGAGTCCCCATCTCCCAATGGCCAGAGCATGCCAGATGGAGAAGCCAAGCAGGCAAGCAAAGGGCTTTCTCTCCAAGGATTCATGTGCAGCCTCTTTCCTCTTCTAATCTGCCCAAATGGCCAAGTCTTGCAGAACTACTAAGGCAAAAACACCTCTGAGGTCAGGGCTGGTAGATTCTGAAGTGAACCTCATCCAGCCCCCCATGAAGGCAGACCAGGACTGCTACCATGCTACTGCAGGTGCAGCAAGCTGCAGGAGACAATGCTTACACCACTCTTGCTTCCAAGACAAGCTGTCAAACTTGGGACATTCTTGCCTGTGCCCACCACAGGTAGGGTTCTGTGATGGTTGTGGCCCCCTCAAATCTAACCAACCCAAGTTTTCCTTGCTGCTCTCAAACACCTCCGCTTGGAGCCTGAAGCTCTTGCAAGGAAAGATCAAAACATTCTGAAGGTTTCAAGGAGCTTTGGGGGTTCTGCTAAAAGGGGTTTCAAACACAAGCTCTGCCTCTCACAGGAGGGCTGCTCAAACTTCTTCCAGCTCTAGCCACATGTGCACTGGGAGGCTGTGATGGGTCCAAGTCCTTTCCTTTCCCTAGATCATAGAATCATAGAATGGTAAGGCTGGAAGGAGCCTCAAGGATCATCTAGTTCCAACCCCCTGCCATAGGCAGGGACACCTCCCACTAGTACAGGGCACTCAAGGCCTCCTCCAGCCTGGTCCTGAACATCTCCAAGGAGGTTGTGGAGCACAGAAGACCTTCAAGGAAGTTGTGGAGCACAGAAAAGGAACCTGACTGGTTTGATGAAATCCAACTTCTAGATCCAACTCCTCCTGCCATGGGACCTGTTTGTGAAGGAGGAAGGAGGAGCAATCCTCAAGCTTCTCATGGGGCATGCTTCAGGTTGCACCATGGTGAAGCCAACTGCAAGTAAGAAGTGCTTACTGAAGGAGACATTACCAGATAGGCCCTGCCCAGGGTTCCTGCTCCAGATCTCAGTGCAATGCTGGAGATTTTCAAGGGAATCAGCCTTTTTCCTGGCCACAACTCTACCCCAGTGACCAAATAGTGGTGTTAAGTACCAGCAATGGCCTTTTTGAGGGCCCTTCAGCATTGCCACGGGCCCTTCTCCACCTCCAGCACACCTCTGCACTTGTGCAAGACATGAAGCACACCCACCTTGAGCTTATGCTCCTTCCTGTTGACGATGACAGCTGTGATCTGCTGGTCCATGAAGATGAGGATGGTCACCAGGAGTGCAGGGATGGCTGCTGCCAGATACACCCACCATGGGTTCCCTCCAAAAGGTGGGATAAACCAACCCCTCTCAGGACTGGTTGGCTTTTAAGGGCAAGGACAAGAAAGCCTGTGTTAGAGTTGTGGTCTAGGAGCGATGACATCCCACACACGCTGGTACCTCCAGCAGTAGGGCTGCTGGGAGACACTGGGGGTTTAATCCTTCCCATGAACAGCAACAGAAGGTGCAAAGTATGAGTGTAGAAGATAAATCACCCATTTAGGACATAAATCAGCCAGCCAAGATGCCACCAAAAAGGATCACCTCTGAGTAAAATGCTCCTGACTGCTCTCTTGCTTCGAGGCTGTCAAGGCAAAGTTGGGTGGAGAAGGGAACCTCTTCCAGAGGGCATCAGAGAAGCTGGCAGAGACATACCTTGAATTCACTTGGCACAATGAGTTTTGGTGTGTCCACACCCACCAGGGCATCTATTCCACAGAAAATCAAAATGGACAAGATAATGGCAAAGTCACTGATGAGCTTCCGGGCCTGAAAGAGAAGGAGAGATGGTAAGCACCAAGGGACACCAGCACAGGCAGCTTTGGCTCCTCTGGGACACTCCAGGCTTCAGTTTGGTGGCAATCAAAGCTCATCCTCTCTCCCCTCTAGGAGCAAAGGTGCTTCTTGTCATGTCCTGCAAGCACTGGACACGTGAACACATTGTGCTCTCCACAAGTCCCTGAAAGGAGGTTGCAGTGAGGTGGAGATTGGTCTCTGCTTCTGCTCTGCTCAGAAGGAAAGGCAATGGCCTGAAATTGTGCCCCAGGGGAGGGTTAGGTTGGAGATGAGGAAAAATCTCTTTGCTGCAAGAGTGGTCAGGGATTGGAAGAGGCTGCCCAGGGAGGTGGTGGAGTCCTCACCCCTGGAGGTGTCCAAGACAGGTGTGGCCATGGCACTTGGGGCCGTGGTTTGGTGGCAGTGGTGGTATTGGGTTGCTGGTTGGACTGGATGATCTTGGAGGGCTTTTCCAACAGAAATTACTCCATGTCTGGTCCCATTTGCCTACACATCCCCTGGTACCTTACTGGAAACCATTAAAGCTTAAGTGGAAGTAGGAGAACAAGCTTCAGGAAGAAGAAAACTGCTTTTGCCAAGAGACTCCCAGGGTGATTGTCTCAAGGTAGCCTCACTGGTGGCACCAGCAGCCACTGCTGGTTTGACAGCAGCCAACGACCTCCAGCTAGGTGTGGAGACTTAGTTCTGAAGAGACTTGTCAGGACCAGCTTCACAGACTGCTTTGGGTTGGAGGAGACCCTCCAAGGTCATTGTGTCCAACCCCCTGCAGTCAGCAGGGACACCTCCAACTAGAGCAGGCTGCCAAGGGCCTGCACCTGAGGTGCACCTGCTTGTTTTACCTCCCCAGCTGAAGTCACCACAGCAGGTGTGTGAGCTGGTGGCTTCCAGCTCTACCAAAGGCCTTTTTCTCTCTCCAAGGGACCTGCTCCCTGTGGCTGGCTGCGTGACAGGCAAGGATTTCTCCTGCAGGGATGTTTACTGCTCCTCTGTGGTACAGTTGAACCTCTTTTATTTTTAATGAAAAGGAAACAAATTCCATCCAGGCTGGAATGCAGCTCAAGTGATCTGTAACCATGGGAACCCAGGAAACCTGGGAGGAACAACAGCTCTGAACAGATCTCACAGCTACAGACCAGCACAACAAGTTCTGCCCACTTCAGCTGCGGGGTCTGACCAGTGGCAGCTTGAAGTTGTCATATTCAGAGAACCACAGAATCATCAGGGTTGGAAGAGACCTCCAAGATGATCCAAGTCCAACCAACTGTGGCCATCAAACCATGTCCCAGGTGCCACGGCCACACGTTTCTGAAACGCTTCCAGGGATGGGGACTCCACCACCTCCTTGGGCAGCCTCTGCCAATCCATGACCACCCTTCAGTGGTTTCAGGAGAGCTGAACTCTTAGAGCATGTTAAGGATATAGCTGAGAAGCCCAGTTTGTCTTCCTGGCTGTTCAGGCTGACTTGAACAGAAAGCAAAGGGACTGATGTCCATCAAACACAACACTGAGGGGCTGCAGCAGGTCCAGAGAAGGGCAATAGAGCTGGGGAAGGGCCTGGAGAACAAGGCTGGGGAGGAGCAGCTGAGGGAGCTGGGGGGGATTAGTGTGGAGAAAAGGAGGCTGAGGGCAGAGCTCATTGCTCTCTACAGCTCTCTGAAAGGAGGTTGCAGTGAGGTGGGGTTGGGCTCTTCTCCCAAGGACCAAGGGATAGGACAAGAGGAAACAGCCTCAAGGGGAGGTTTGGGTTGGACACATGGAACAATTTCTTCCTCAAAAGGGTTGTCAAGCCCTGGCACAGGCTGCCCAGGGCAGTGATGGAATCGCAATCTCTGGAGAGGTTTCAAAGCTGTGGAGCTGTGACAGGAGAAGAGGAAATGGCCTCAAGTTGCCCTAGGGGAGGGTTAGGTTGGAGATGAGGCAAAATGTCTTTGCCGCAAGAGTGGTCAGGGATTGGCACAGGCTGCCCAGGGAGGAGGTGGAGTGCCCATCCTTGGAAGTGTTCAAGACAGGTGTGGCCATGGCACTTGAGGACAAAGTTCAATGGCCATGGTGGGGTTGGGTTGATGGTTGGACTGACTGACCTTGGAGGACTTTTCCAACCCAAACCATGCCATGAGTCTACCCTCTCTTCCCTGCAGAACCTGCCTGCCTCTGCAGGTGTGGCAGTGCCAACAGGAGGGCTGATCTTTGGCAGGGTGCAAACCCAGCTGCTGGGGTGGCAGGAGATACTCACAGTGGTTGGGAAATAGCGACTGGTCTTGAACTTCTTCAGGGCCATGGAGCAGGTGTAAGTGCCAAAGAAGAGGATGAAGGACATGAGGGTGATGTCAGGGACGTAGTGGCAGTTGTTGCCCACAAGCTGTCCTCCATACTTCAGGCACTCCTTCGTTGTCAGAGATGACCAATCCACGGTGGAGTTGTACTGCAGAGGGAGGAGAAACATCCATGGAAGTAAGACAGGGATGGGGAGAGGGCACTGGGAAAAGCTCTGGGAGGCAAAGGAGGCACAGGGTGCAAGCAGCACAAAAAAGGGAATGACATGGCCTGGGAGCTGAGAACAACCTGGGCATTGGGAAGAAGATCAAGGTCCTCTGACCTCTGCTGTGCTCAGCCAGACATGCTCTGCCTTTTCTCCACCTGGAAACCTCAGGCAGAAGCTGGACTGGCCTGAGGCCACCTCTGCACCCACACCCTGCTGCTCCTTCACTGCAAGCAACACTAAACCCAGCCCTGCTTCTCTTGCACCAAGACCAGCACTGCTCCCACAGCAGAGAACCTCCCTTCTGGCCCTTGCTAGCAGCAAGCCTTGAGCCGCTCTGCTGCCTGCTGGCAGCTTCTGCGAGCCCTGCAGTTACTGAGTGTCCTTCTGATGTGTTCTCAGCACCTCCACCATGCAGTGCCAACTGCCCTGGACTAAAGCATGGGGTGAGTTTCAGTTTCACTGTGGAACTCAAGAGCTGCACAGCACAGGTTAGATGATCATCTGCTTCCCAGTGCTTGTGGTGAAGCAGAACCCTTGGTGCCACGCAGGAGTGACCGCTACACGAGAAGAAGCACAGACAAGTGGGATCTGTGTTCTTCAGCTCCAGGTTGTTGCTCTGGGTCTCCCCCTGCATCAAACACAAACCTATCCATGCTCCAAAGCTCACCAAGGGAGCAAAGTGTGGACAAGCCAGCTACAGAAAAATGAAGGAAGGGGATGCCAAAGGACCTTCCAAAGGACGCGGTGGCCATGACACCGCTGCCATTCCAGCCAGGGACACAAGGATCTGAGTCACACCTTCACAACACCACGGGCAACACAAGGCAGCCAGAATGAAGCTTTTCCTCATGGGATCTACTCCTGGCCTACTGGCATGGCCCAGCAGCAACTGATGGCACTTTGAAGGACCACACAGGCCCTGCCCTCTTGAGGAGCACTCACCAGCTCAGAGGAGTAGGGCAGCTCAGCGGCGGAGGGCACCGTTGTCCCGTTGAATAAGGAGCCATTGACTGCAAGAGACAGGGAGGGGCATGCCAGGAGTGTGGAGCTAGGAAGGGAAGGGAATTTTAACCCCTAAATCCTTTCTGAACCCTCTCAAACTGCCTGCAGTCTCTGCTCCACTGAGGTGAGTCTGAAGTTGTTTCAGAGTGGCTCAAAAGCATTAGAAGGGACCTTCAAGACCATCCAGTTCCAACCCTCCTGCCATGGGCAGGGACACCTCCCACCAGCCCAGGGCACTCAAGGTCTCATCCAACCTGGCCTTGAACACCTCCAGGGAGGGGGCATCCACAACCTGTGCCAGTGTCTCCTCACCCTCACTATCAAGATTTTCTTCCTGCTTTTTCTCAGTGACAAAACAAAGGTTGAATGTCTCAAAGGTCTCTCCCAACCTCAGCAGTTCTATCAGAGCACAAGGATGATGCTCTGCCTCTGCTCTGCCATCTTACAGAGGGCTTCAAAGCCAGGCAGGACATGGAGAAGAAAGTCCTCAGTTGCCTTTCAGATGGAGCAGAACTACACCAACATCCAAGAGCATGCAGAGCTCCCACATTTCCTAACCACCAGAAGCACATCGCTGCCAGGGCTCCAGCTGGCAGCAGCCTTTGCACAGAGCCAACCAGCAGCCAGAAGCTCTTCCTGTTGGACAGGTATGTTGAGATAACTTCAAGTTTACTTTGAGCCCAAACCAAGTTTCTTACTCACTCCTCGTTGTTTGCAGGATCCTAGGAGTGGTCACAGCTTCCCAACTGGTATGAGCCAGAGAACTTCTGTTTGCCTTTTGAGCTTTCTGAGATTTTGTTCCTGGTTATGTTGCCAGATCTAGAGGTCTGCTGGCTCTAGCTGCCTAGCAGCCCACACTCCAGTGCCAGGCTGAGCTGTTGGACAGAATTCCTTCAAGCTCAAGCAAGGAACTGTTGGTGCTTTTCCACTCCTCCAGGAGATGGAAACCACCCATGTTTGGGCAACACCCTGGACAAATCCAGCTCCTGTGCTTGACACAACAGCACCAAACATAGCAGGAGTGACCTGAGCACTCCTGCCCCTTCTCAGACCTCTCAGAGCAATGTCCTTCAGCACTGAAGGCCACAGAGATGCCAGGAGACAAGATCTAGTGGGTGGTGTCCCTGACCATGGAACTGGATGATCTTGAAGGCCCCTTCCAACCCAAATCATTCTGTGATTCTTTTGAGGCACTCTGAAACACTTTTTCATTCATGGATTAATAGAATGGGTTGGATTGGAAGGGACCTAAAAGATCATCCAGTTCCAACCCCCCTGCCATAGGCAGGGACACCTCACACTAGCACAGGTTATCATAGAATCAGAGAATTGTCAGGGCTGGAAGGGACCTCAAGGATCATCCAGTTTCAACCTCCCTGCCATGGGCAGGGACACCTCACAGTAGCCCAGGTTATCATAAAATCACAGAATTGTCAGGGCTAGAAGGGACCACAAGGATCATCCAGTTCCAATCCCCCTGCCATGTGCAGGGACACCTCATACCAGATCAGGTTGCCCAGAGCCACATCCAGTGGCCTTAAAAGATCTCCAGCGATGAGGCTTCCACCAGCTCCCAGGGCAACCTGTTCCAGAGTTGCTCAAGGTCCCATCCAACCTGGCCTTGAACACTTCACTTGAGCAAAGAGATTGCAGGCAGCTGACAGCCCTTCCAACCCAGCCCATTCTAGGGGCATGGAGACAGCTTCTCCACTGCTAATGATGAGGAGTCCCAAGCAGGTTGGCTCTAGACTGTTGGAGTAGAGGGTGAACTTCAGCCCTTAGCTTATCTCAGCCCGGTTGTGAAGCTATCTGAGGACAACTGATAGGGATTTATCTCCCTGGTCATTATCTGGGCTGCAGCAGGAGGGAACAAAGCAAGCAATTGGCATCTCCTGGCTGCCAACTTGCAGAGTCACCGACGCAGCCTCTTACCTGGGTCTAATGGTTCACAGGCACAAGAGTAATGTGTGATATAGTCCACCTTGAACTGGGAGTTGATTGGGTAATGATCAGCCAGCTTGATCATCTTCTTGAAAGCATCATAAATGAAGATGAAGCTGATGAGGGAGGAGAAGCCTTCCTCAGTGAAGCGGGTGAAGTACTTGACCAGGAAGCTGGCGTCGGTGGCCACCAGAATGAGACACTGCAAGGCTGACCAAAGGCCGATCCACAGGCGGAACTCCAGGTAGTCAAAGTCATTGTCCCTGCAACAGGACAGGGTGGCCTTAGATACACACTGGGGTGGGACTTCCCAGAGGCAGCCTCTGGGATCTGCAACAGGCTGCCCAGCAAGGTCCTGGATGCCTGTTCCCTGCAGGTGTTCAAGGGCAGGTTGGGTGAGGCCTTCAGCAAGCTAGTGGGGAGTTGTCCCTGCTCCTTCTCACTTAGAGAAAGGAAGGAAGCAGGGGGGAGGAGAGGAGGAAGGAAGCCGGGGGGAGACGAGGAGGAAGGAGGCCTGGGGGAGAAGAAGAAGAGGGGGGAGAAGAAGAAGAAAAGGAGGAGGAGGAGAAGGAGGGGGGAAAGGAGAGAGGAGGAAAAAAGGCCTAATACCAGAAGTCTCCAGTGACAGCTCTCTGAAATATCAAGAGCCAGTGCCCTGGAGAGCAGGAGCTGCCATCCCTCTGAGCAAGCATGGAGAAGCTGGCTGGCAGAAGCCCAGCTGGCATCCTGACTGCACACCATTAGAGAGCTTCACAAGGTTTCAAACCATAGAGTTTGGAGTTTTTGATTCCTTGAGGTTCTGCAGCATTTCTGAAGCCCAGAGAGCAAAGGCCAAAGCAGAGGACATTCCCCATAAACAACCCAGGGACTTCTGCAGTGAGGCATCTTCCTTCTGAGCTCTCTGGAGTGTGGCTGGAAGGCAGAAGGGCTGGGGTCTTGCTTTCCTGGGGACCCCAGTGCCTTGAGTCCAGCTTGGAAACCCAGATTCATTTCCCAACAGGCACTGGAGAGTCATAGAATGGTAAGGTTGGAAGGGACCTCAAGGATCATCCAGTTCCAACCCCCCGCCATAGGCAGGGACACCTCCCACTAGCACAGGGCACTCAAGGCCTCCTCCAGCCTGGCCTTGAACACCTCCAGGGAGGGAGCAGCCACAACCTCCCTGGGCAACCTGTGCCAGTGTCTCACCACCCTCACTGCAAACACCTTCCTCCTAACATCCAGTTTCAATCTCCCCTCTGCCAGTTCAAACCCATTGCCCCTTGTCCTGTCATTACAAGCCCTTGTCAATAGTCCCTCCCCAGCCTTCCTGTAGCTCCCTTCCGATCCTGGAAGGCTACTCTAAGGTCTCCACATGGCAGCAGAGCTGACCAGGCAGGATGGGAGCTGCCCCAGGGTGTGCTGCAGCACTGACCCCGCTCTGCAGACACCCAAAGCTAGAAGCCTAGCTGAGTACCGGAGGCTTTTCCAGAACTCTCTACAGCCACAGAGTCAAACTTTAAATGATCTGGCAGCTGGGGATGCTCTCTAATTGTGCTCCCAGCAGGGCCCAGGCTGCTGTCAACATCAAGAACCACAAATTGAAAAAATCACAGCCCTGGTTTCCCATTTCCTTCTGAGAAAGGCTCCCTGGAAAAGCCCTGCCCTCCTGCTCTGGCAGTGGTTAGGACAAGGGCTTTTAGCACCACCTCCTCCTCAGGGTAAAACATAGCCACCTTCTCCTTCCCCAAAGCCCAAACAAGGTGATTTTTCCTCTTGCCTTTTCCCTGCTGTGTCCTGCACCTGGGCTCTGACCTGCCTGCAAACAGCTCCAGCACATCCACTCCTGGTGTCATCTGTTTAACTGCAACAGGGAGCTTTGTGGATGCCCCCTCCCTGGAAGTGTTCAAGGCCAGGGCAGGTGAGACCTTGAGCAACCTGTAGGCTAGTGGGAGGTGTCCCTGATTTGCCAGGAGATCATTTTAGCTCCTACTGAAACTGGCCCAAACCCCATTTGATTTACAAGGAGATCATTTTAGGACCTACAGAAATCCCTGCCAGCCTCCCCCTTTTCCCCATCACAACCCCAAGAGCTGCTGGAGCTGAGGCACCATTGAGGCTGTCTGCCCAAAGGCTGTGGTGTGGAGCAACTCTTGGGCCATTGGTGGCTATTTTTAGAGGTGGCCTCCTGAATTATTCAGCTGAAGGTGGTTGTGTGGGTTGCAGTCAGGCAGGAGCCATGGTGGATGGGGGGGGGGTTAATTGTGTCTCCTTCCTTGTTATGTTTCATCTCCAGGGGGAGTTAGTCAGAAATAATTGAGAAGATGTCATTGTGGCTTTGCTGTGAAGGCCACAGGTCGGGGAGGAGTCTCAGGAGCTGCAGAGCTTCTGCTGAGGCAGACAAGAGTGTTTACATGGGATCTCACAGAGACAGTTGGGATGGATGATCTCCAGAGCTTCCTCATCTAGGTGGTCTCCAGAGGGTGCTTCCTACTCCCCCCATACTGGGATTCTGGGATGTTGGCAGAGAATCATAGAATGGTAAGGTTGGAAGGGACCTCAAAGCTCATCTAGTTCCAACCCCCTGCCATAGGCAGGGACACCTCCCACTAGCACAGGTCACTCAAGGCCTTGTCCAACCTGGCCTTGAGCACCTCCAGGGAGGGAGCAGCCACAACCTCCCTGGGCAACCTGTGCCAGTGTCTCACCACCCTCACTGCAAACAACTTCCTCCTAACATCCAGTTTCAATCTCCCCTCTGCCAGTT